>VZUI01045992.1:0-43015 GCA_013401135.1 Cettia cetti | reverse complement strand
GTGGACTGGTGCCATGGATAGCTGCTGTGGATGGGTGCCGTGGATGGGTGCCGTGGATGGGTGCCGTGGATGGGTGTCGTGGATGGGTGCCATGGATGGATGCCGTGGATGGGTGCTGTGGATAGCTGCTGTGGATGGGTGCCATGGATGGATGCCGTAGATGGGTGCCATGGATAGCTGCTGTGGATGGGTGCCGTGGATGGGTGCCGTGGACGGGTGCCGTGGACGGGTGCCTGGGAGCGGTCCCTGGCGGGATCCCGCTGCCTGCGCGCTCCGGGCCCGGCCGCCAGGGGGCGCCGCCCCGCCCGGCCCGGCCCTGCAGGGCGGGAGCTGCGGCTGCGCCGGGACTGATGAGCGGCGCTCAGCCCGGGTAAAACATGCCATAAACTTAGCGTCACTCCCCACAATTCCTATTATATGATCATTTACTGACGATCATTATGGGATCGCTGTACGGAGAGCCGTGCTGCTGCCTCTTCAATCCCCCACGTAGCTCCATGGCAGCGAGTTTGCCTTGCAGCCTTTGCAGCTACCATTTCATACGAATAGTTGTGATCGTGATAAAGAGGTAGGAAAAGAAGGAGTGATGGGGAGAGGAAGGACATCAATTTGCATAAAGCCATAATTCCCTTCCATATTTGTTTTCAAATATTTGTTTTAAATCCTGCTTGAAACGCAGATGGGGAGAAATGTCCTACCCTATAAACTATTAGAAGTTGAATTCAGTTGATGGGCTTTGTATGGAGCCTAACTGCAATCCCAAACACAGTGGTTATAGATATAATTTTAGGAACATTTGTCTCTGTCTGCAGTATGTGGAAACTCCTTCCCTATGAATGGGCTGGAAATGCAGATACAGAAGGGTGAACTTCACATTTTGCCCATTCCATTATTACTGTTCCTTATAATAAATAATAATGATAATAAATAATGAGAGTTATACTGATGATGATAAAAATAACAATATATATTAACAACTGGCATGAAGAGCAGAGCAGACAAAAGGTCTTGCTACTGGGCAAAATCATCAGAAGCATTCCATACACTTTCTATCTTCTCATTTGGGTAGGTGCTTGCCTATTATGGTCTGTTAAGTGGAATGGTGTTTTGAGGATCCTTAGGGAGTGTGGATGCTGCAGCTCAGCCCAGGTAGAGAGTCCCACTCTAACTGAAAGATGCAGGCACACATTGCAAATTGCTGAAGTATGGCCTTTCTAATTAAAAATCAATGGACCTCATTTTGTTGGCCCTTCCTAGGACTGATGCTGGGCAGCTTTATATTTATTTAAAGTTTTTATGAAATTGATAACTGGCATGCTTATAATGAATATATTAATTAATCTAAAACTAGATGTTGGTAAAGGAGCACAGGGAGGTCTTCACCAAGGGGTGGTGATCTCAATCTGATGCTTTTGTGAAAATGATACAATAGGTTTTACTAAACATCTAAAGTCAAGGCATCTGAGATAATTTGGACAGTTTGCATCAACTATTACTCTTTGTACTATGATCCCAAGATTTTTTCCTAAAATCCAGCAGCCTTCATGCTTGGGTTCCTGTTATAATCTTGCACATTAATTTCAGCTAGTCAATTTAGGGAGAGTAAAAAACTTTATGGCTTCAGAATTCCATCTAAGGAGATGCATCTGAGAATGTGGGTTTTTCCGTGGTTATTTTTATCCCTTTCTTTGTTAGAGAAAATATGTAGGAAAAATGTGTTTCTAAAATGTGTTGCCAACTGTAATGGTTGTGACAAAGCAGGGCTTTTTTTTTTAAACTCTGGAGGATGTTCGTCCAAATTGCTGCATTTATTTTTTGGCATTTGTTACTTGGTAAAGAAAAGATGGGAATGACAGAAGGAAAAGATGAGAAACAGGTTACAATAAATGGAATCTCTTCAGGAACAGTACACTTTTCACCTCTGGGTGCCACTGTTCAACTGTTTCTTGTGCAGTCACCATCTGCTTAAAAGTCCAGCTCTTACTGGAGAAATATTCCCTGAAAGAAACTGTTAAAGAGATACTACCTATATCTCTGCATAGTCAAGAAACAAGTTTCTGATGTATGGATATTAGTAATGCACTGTTCTCATATGCTTTTAACATGCTGAACAAGGAAACAGTAAATGTTCCACATTTGTTCAGTTTATTGAGAGTAGTCTGATAGTTTATTTAAAACTTGCTTCTTTAGTTAGACATTGAAACATTAATCTGTTTTTTTTTTTCATAAAAAGGAACACTAGTACAGATGTATTAAGTATGCGGATTGATTGTAATAATTCAGTTGATTTAAACAAGTTTTACAATAGCAAAAATGATTTGCTTTATTGCCCACAACCTACATAATTCAAAAATCTATTGACCGATACAATTTCTTTTCAAATACTGTAGAACTCTTAATATTCAGAGCAAAATTAATTGCTCTCTGTGTATCCAGCTGTTCCACCAGATTAATTATATTGTGACTGTTTCTCCTAGAAACTCAACCAGGGCAACCTATTGCTAAATGACACTGGACCTCTTCTCTGAACTATTCTATGATTTTAATTCTAGTCAAATATGAATGAAATCAAGTGTGTCATTTAACTCTTTCATTACTATAAGATGTGTAATTTCAAAATAATAATAATAAAATTCCAAAATAATAAAATTGCATTTTATGTCATGAAATGTCCCTTTTCTCAGCCAGGGGGACACTGCTGCTGTCTTGCCATACCTTCGATCTAGTTCTTCCTGCACCCTGCTGAGCACTGCAGTCTATCAGTGAAAGCCAGCAAGCCTTTTCATATCTGCACACAGACAATGGAAAGTTCCATGATTGCCTCATAAACAGGCATGGGCTGGATTTATTTCTGTTCAGTAGTTCTATATATGTTCTATATATGCATTTGTTCAAACTGGTGGATGAAAAATTCAGACAAAAACATCTGTTAAAAATTAATTTCAACTTTGTCTTGGATTTGTACATTTTCTTTCTATCCAGTTTCATTGGAAAATCCCAAATAAATAGAACACTTCAAAATAAAAGAATTTAACTTTATCCTGGGAACATGCAGTTTAGGTTTTGGAAAGGGAAATGTGTAATAAAATGCTGGTCAAATGAAATTGGTGAAGCTGTAAAATACGTAAGTGGAAAATTTGAGGAAACTGGCAATGAGAAACTGGAAATCGAGCAGTAATTTAAGTTTCACACAACCACCCTTTGCATGTTTGAGTACAAAGGAGAGACTAGGAACAAGTGTGAGTCAGACCTCTCCTCTCAGGAACTGAAGGGACAGAGATTCCCAGCATCTGTTTCCTTAACTATCACCCAGAGGATACTGGTGGTAAATCACAGTGAGTAAAAATAGAATCAGAAAAATAGCTCAAAATAAATGGGGTACTGTATTTTGCAGTACTTTTGCAGTAGATCTGTATCCAGCTCAGCTTTCATCTGTGTTCAAATTGGATGTGTCAGCTAACATTCACTTCTAAACTAATTGTTAATAAGATCACAGGCATGGCTAATTGGGATGCTCCACAAAACAGCCAGCCAAATTTGATGCCTGAATGGGAGATTTATCCTGCTCACATATTTTAATGAATGTCCTAATGTCACTGTTTTAGGGTAAGATGGCCCAACACTTTGGTAGAGTTAATCACTGCCCTTCTTTTGGAGTGAATGGGCCTGCATCCAGTTGAATCAGCTCTGGTCCAGCCAAGAGACTCCAGCTGGAAGAGTGAGTTTGTATGAATGGATTATTTTAGGTGTCCCATTGATGTGTACATATTTTCCATGTCATCAGTGAAGGCTGAAGTAATAATACTTTGCCTTGAAGGGGTCTAGCAAAATTTAATTAAAGTACTGTGAGTTCTTAATCTGGGAGACACATATAGTCACAAGAAATTCTTATCAACCATAGGAGTTCTGATTTTGTGCTCAAACATCAAACATGTAAAACAATGTTTTATCTATTACCTAAGGTTGAGATATTTAAAAAAATAATAGTGTGGAATCACCATGTCTTCAGTATTTCCTATTTGCTGTAAATAACCTTGTTTTAGGCATGGAAATAAGACTTCTTTGGCTTGGACTGCTAAAGAAAATCCCAACCTCTTATTTTAAAAATACATTTGTTTATGTGTAATTATTATGAGATACTAATGGAATTTATAATATTTCAGTAAATAATAGTTGCAGGTTGAAGAAATACAGCAGTTTTAATGAAATAGGTTTCCAGGTAAAAGAAGTTAACAACACTTAATAGAATTGATCCAGCAAGTTATCATTGACAACTCTTAGTGACTACCATTTCATAATATACTATTGTCAAGAGAGAATAAAAACTTTATGTCTTCTTGTAGTATTTTTTCTCCTCATATTTTGAGGAGATGTACCTTTTTAATCTTGTTTTATTCATAATAAAAGATAATTTAATTTTATTTCCAACATAAAATGTTGGGAGAAAAGCCTTTTCTTATAGAAAAGTTAATATTTTTAGTAGAAATAGCCCTTTTTTTGTGTTTGAAGAATAAAACATAAAACAAATAAAACAATAAAAATCTGGCAAAAAAAAAAAGCGCAATCATATTTGCAATAAGTACTGCATATAAACTACTGTTGGTTTGAAGCTGCCAAGTGGAAAAGAATAAGCTTTACAATGAGGACCACCTAACCTATTACCTCCTATCAGTGTTACATAGAGAGAATTCGATTTACGTAATTTTCACAAACAATACATTAACAAATTAGCAAGTGGTGTTCGAGATTATTTAAATTATTTGAATCCGTAATTACCCAGAATTATAATTCTGAAAAAAAAAAATCTTATTGTGGGGTTCTGAAACTGCCAAGCTTAATGATGTGATTTTTATCTAACCATAAGTATTTGTTGTTTATAATTATTTTCATCTTTGCTCTATTGGACATTTAGTCCGGTGTCCATGTTCTCCAGTTTATCACAGTCCCCTTGCTAACACAGTTTTCTTTTCTTGGCATGCATGCAGTTTAGAATCTGAGCTCTGAAGAGTAAATTTTAAAAGAAAGTATTTCTTACATTTTTAAGGAAGTTTAAAAATGCCACTTATTATTTATTTGTATTTTGCTTAGAGTCAGTGTTTCACAGCCCCATATTCTTATGCTATGTGCTGTTATGCAAACACTAGCACTGACACAGAGACCTTCCTCTTAGAGAATTTGTGAATAGAATTGCACGACTAGTTGTTGTACCCACCACACCCTGTGGCTTTGATGTATCACATTGAATTACCAAGAAAAGATTACTGAATCATATTCAGAAGTCCCCTTGATACAGTGATGATCCAGCTCCATTCAGTCGCTTGTGCTTACATCTGTTTGTTGCATGATCATTTCTAGTGGCTTTTTTCCAGTAGTATTTGAGTGATGTAGTGTGGTGAGTGCACCAGCTGCTTCAGGTGCAGATGGCGTTTTCCTTGTGTGCCTTTTAATGCTATTTGGCATTTGTTTTCTATTCCATGTGTTGACTCATTCATTCAGGAGCTTTAGTGACTGAAACACATCTGATTTGGTCTTTGAACATCATACATGTTTTGTCTCATATTTGCTGTTGAGAAAAAATGTAAAGACCATGAGAAACACATGAGGGCAAAGCAGGCACCAGGCAAATTAAGTGAGGTTAGAATTTTTTTCCTGTCTGTACCTAGTTTTCTTGATTTAAAAAGAACAAGAAAAGAACATTACCTGTATTATATTTTTTTTTTAGCATAGTTAAGATGTATTAATTACCCCAAGCATCCCCCACTAAAATAATGGCAGCAGTTTTTATTAGCAATGAGGGGAAAAACCCTAAGAATTTAAGGCCAGTGCTAATTGCAATGTGCAATTTGCTGTGGCTTTCAAAAGAATTATACTAAACTAAATTATTTTTCTATGCTTTCTCCCACTGATCATGTAAACAGGAAGACATTTCTTTATTTATGCTGCCTATTTTGCCTTTCAGTCTGCTACTGTAACACTAGAATTTGCTGATTCATTCAGGAATGTTTTGCAACATCGATTTGCACACTGTATTTGGTTAAAAACCCCATCTGGCTCTGCATGACTGGGAAGCTCTGCTCATAGCTCCAAAATCAAGAGCTACGAAATGACTAAACTTGTCTGCAGATTACTTAGTCACTGGAGGCAAGATTTAATGAAACTGTTGTCTGTTATGTTGTAGGAGCCTTTGTAAACAATGCAGCTCATTATTTCTTGTCCTAAATGAGTGTCTGCATTTTAGAAATAGTCTTAAGTATTTTTTTAATTAGGTTTCTGTATGTATACACATAAACAGTAAAATATATGTATAAAATACAATTGAATTCTTGTATGTAAATATATATTTGTATATTTTTACAAATATAATATAAAAACATGATACTTTCTGGAAGATGTGTAGCCTAATGGAAGTTCAATGCAATCTTAATACAAACCAGAAAAATTTCTAGAAATTCAGATGGGAAAAAAGAAAAATACCTGTTTCTATGCTATCATAGAGAGAGTATTTTTGAATTAGCTGAACAACAAGGTTAATACTGATTTTAAAGGACTTGCTGCTCCCCTGCCTTCCTACTGGGTCCTCCGCTGCAGGTGAGCAGGAAATGGATTATCCTAAAATGTGGGAGGATTTTGATCTGCTTTTTAGTAAAAACTGTTTCTCGGTTGCCTGTAAAAACAAACAGGAGTTTTGACTTCAACTTGCTTGGAAAAAAAAAAAAAAAACAACCAAAAAAAACCCCAACAAAAAAAAAAAGACACAGAAAACAGGAGCCAAACTCTGTAACAATGTTTTATTTCTCTTTGAGCTTAGTTTTAGGCTTCCTTTCTTTTGATCTGAATTATTGACACAATTAATAACAAAAAATAATTTGTATAACACATATTTGGTCTTAATTTCTCCTATGCAGACCAAATGGTGGGAGTTAGCCTAACGGTAGGAGATAGTTGTAGAACCAGCCTGCCCTGCTTGTTAATAGCAGTGGGAACAGGAGTAATACCAGAAGCAAGACCTGACGTAGCAGTTCACTCTCCAAGGCGATGTGTTCTCCTCCTGTGCCCATGGCAGCTTCTCTCCCTGCTTCAATGGGTTTTTCTAATGCTTACTTTGTATCAGCTGAAGTGCTTATTCCATGTCTCTGTAACTCAGAGCAGTTTCTGATGAGGAATTTTGTGTTCCCAATAGCTAGATGGCCTTGCTGGGGCATCAAATAACAAGTGCCAGAGCTGCGAGGGAGGAGGAGTCGGGATCATGCAGCCAGATGCAAAAGCTGAGGGAAGGAAGCAGGGAGGTGAGCAAAGTCTGAGGCAAAGGGGAGAAAGATTTCTGTTTTTCTGCTAGATATAGTACACAATTCTAGGTTCTTACATCTTGGCTTCACTGTCACATAAAAGGTTGTATAGCTGTTATTTTTTTTCAGCAAGTTGATGCAAAAGGTCCTTAAAGCTATTGAAGTAATCCATGATAAAATCTTTAGTTGCCCAACACCAAATCCTACAGACCATGTTCTGTTTTGAAGTAGATTTTCCCCTGGCTTCAGTTTTTCTGAAAAGTTTTCAAGAATAAGTAGAGATTGCATCCAAGTGCCAGACTTGGTCAGTACCCGTTATTTTATAGAAATGCACATGTAGAAAACGTGGAAGAAACCTTGCTTGAAAAAGAGGCAGCTGGAAGTTCCACCGCTAAAAAGGCAAAGAGGTCTTGTGTGTGGTGTTTTCGTGTTAGAAAAAAGTAAACTTTGTATGTGTGTACTCCTTTCAGTTTTCACTTGATTTTTAAATGTTTGCCTTTGAAAGGAAAATTAGAAAGCCTACAGTTGGTGATCCTTACATTCCAAACATGTGTCCTTTTATCCTCAAGGTGTTTTTGCACTATCATTCCATCTTCTGGGATTTTGTCCTCTTAAGAGCTGACTCTAAATTACAGTTACTTTACACTCAGGTAATAGGAAATTTTTATTTCTTCTTGTTCAATAGGCACATATATTTGCTGCACGTTACTAAAACTTTTTATTTGAACTTTGATTCCCTCCTGAGCTTTCCACAGCCCTCTTTGCTATCACACAAGTGTTCTTCATGGTAATTTGTTTTAACCAGATTTTGGAAGACAAAGAACCATTATGTCAGTTTAGAGATGTAAAATTGAGAGATATAGAAACAAGAATCAAAAGAATCTTCTAGTTCTAGGAACACGGCTTGACAGTACTGTCTTTTTTTTTTTTTTTTTTTCTGAGTATCTGTACTATATAATTGCACTAGTAATGTAGTGGCACATAACATGTTCTGTCCCCATTGATTCCGATTATCCCTGTCATGCATGAGGAATACACATTTGTTGATCACTTAAAAATTCCTTTGCGTTACTTGCCCAATGTGTAAGGAGTGTATAAGTCTATAATAGCTTCTAATTCTGTAGAACAGGTTTCAGGAATTCATCTCTTCTGTTTCCACTAGTTTTTAATTCGTTTAATTAAATAGTTTAGCCCACATAATGTAACATATACTTTTGGTTGTGGCAAAGATTGTAAAAATATCTGAAGAAAGAGATGCCAAAAGAGTATAGGAAAGCTTTAAGAAGCATCAACCCAGGCATCATTAAAGTGGTTATTTGTTTCATGGCTAACTTTAATCATATTAAGTAGATAACCTGATTTGAGACAACTTGTGAGGTCCTGAAGGCATATCTGGAAATATCAGACTGAGTTCTGTCACATTTGATCTGGCTCACTAAAATGAAAAATAGTGACAATCATAGCAGCTGGACTCCAATGTGCTGAAGTTGCATTGCACATGAATTTTCACTGTAACTTCACATTGGAAATACACCTGCACCCTTCTGCAGTGAACAAAGCAGTCAGAAAGTCTTCTATAAAAATTCTAGCACAGAGCAGCTCCAAACTGTGCAGTCAGATAGGGACCCTGTGGAACAATTTATCCAAAGCATTTTCTTTCAGTCCTCATCATCCTCTCTTGTTCCCACTTGAAATTGTCATTCTCTTTGCTTTTCAGGATTTTCTAGGTGTTGCAGTGACTTTTGCTTTAGTTAGGTTTGTGGAAGGCTTGCAAGCTCAAAGCCATGTTTTCATTGAATAACAGCTGTATCTGTGTTGTGTGTATTAATTTTTATCACTGTGACTGGTACCTGTAGACTCTCTCATGACAACTATTCATTGTTGGTGAAATCAAAGTTGGTGGTTGGAACAGCCTGTAGATTTTGTTTCTATTTGGTTTCCGTTTAATTAATTTTCTGCATGCATACCCCAACTGTAAAAAATCTATTTATTTCAAGCAAACACAGACAGAGTGTGAGGAAATGCCTCAATCCAAAACTTAACCCACAAAGGGGTTAAACAGTTTGGGTCAAACAGTTACTTTTATCTCTCTATTTGTAGTGCCTAAATGTTACATTAATGTGTCTTGCAGGAGCTGTTAATAGACTAATGGTTGTATCTGGTCCTAAATAAAATAAATATGTGGAACTCTGCTGGCCATGTTCAGTTACAACAGGTCTGGAACTGTTCCATTCAGTCCAGTAGATCAGTGCAGGATATAAATTCATGTTGAATTTGATTGACTGTGGTTATTAGGTATGTGAATATGAAGGAAATTGAGACTTGTGGAAAAAATATTAACAGCTAAAAATCAAAATCATTATTTCCCCTGGGCATTTCTCCAATGGGTGTTCTGTGAAGTGTTAATAATATGGAATTAATTCTATGAATGAGCACGTGCAGTCTTTTTTATCAAGGTTTTGAATGTTTGTGAGAACAAGATCCTTCCAGGTCTTTACAAGACACCAGAAGGTCTGTCTGCTTTTAAGGCTTGTGTTCTCCTGGGAGTCCAAGTGAGGGTAAACTTCAAAGTTTGCTGAGTATTCCAATGACTTGGACCAACCCTGTCTCTGGATCCACAGATTGTGGATTCAGATTCTACTACTTCAACACCTTATTGTGATATATAACACAACTTTTTGTCAGGCACAAGACATATGCACAGAAAATCTATTTATATGTTTTTCTTAAGATCTGAAGCCCCGTTTCTTCATTTTCTCTAAGCTACAAAATAATAATTTATTCCATCTACAAGCTAGGGTATCTGTAGTTTTTTGGACTAGTAATTGGCTAGGATGGAATAATTTTTGGGAAATGATAGAAATGTTGAGAACAAACACTGCACAACTTTTATTCTTGTTTTTCTTTGAGCAAGAATAACAGGATATGATGATTATGTTGTATTTAATTGTACACTGATAAAATCAGCACTCTCTAACTAGGCTCAGAATCTGTCCAATAGTATCCAAGAATATATTTTCCAATGCCTACTGAACTATTTTTAATGAAAGGACATAGAACATCTTTACAGATATGTAATAATGGAAGAGGTTTTTCTCTATTTTTAAAGGAAATTTTCAACAGCTGTAAAATGTAAAATTGGTTATTTCCTGGCAGTTAACACTCACGTTTCGCATAATAAGATTTGTTTTCCTAGCAAACTGATGCCTTGGTACTGTAGGATTAAAATTCTAAATCATATCAATGAAATGCCTGTTTCCATTTTTAATTGTTGAGGTCAGAAAGGGAATAAAACTATGTATTGCAAATGCATTTGGATTTCAATCTTAAGAGAAAGCTGCAATTTAAAATAAGTTCAGTAACTCCTGGGAGCCAAGACAATTTTCAAAAGATAATAAATTTGAAAAAAACCTCCAACAACCATGCCTCAAGTGATGTATATTTATAAACAGGAAAATCATTTTCAATTGAAGAGTGGTCTCTAGAGATCACTACACTTCCACAGTAAAACAATTCTCAGCTTGAATCCAATCCAATTTCATAGCTTTCTACTGTCCTATCATTGTGCCCTGATCAGTTAAGATGCTAATTGTTTCCCCTTTGATCGTATTATCCAATTCTGATGATATCAAAGCAAACCTAAGGGAATAAACATACCATTATTGGACCTTTGACGTCATCAAGTGGCAAGGTTCCCTTTTGCCTCCCGTTAACTTTTAGCACAGATGTCAAAGTACAGTAAAAGCGCTTTTGTATTGTGAGGCAAATGGTACCGCTTGTATACATGCTGTACACTTCCATTTCTTTCAGGAAACAAAGGAGAAAAATAAACTCTGCATGTTATTAAACTGTCTTTTTACACTTTGATTTAACCTTTACAAAATGAAAAATACAAAGTCAAAAGGTAGTTATGTTAGAAAATATTCACCTTGATTGCTGTATTGATTCTTTTTTTTAAAGGGAAAGCCAATAGCATATAGTTACAAAATGTTTTCATTACCCCGTGGCATGTTTCTGTCTCCAGTGTTTTAACAGTCTTCCCCTTCCCCCAATTCCTTTTTTAATGGTTACAGTACAGTATTTACTAAAAAGCAAAGGACTCCTTCTTGTCTGTAATGCAGATATTAAATTTGGTGTTACAGGAGAGATAATGTTTATTTTAAATTTTTGGTGTTTTCCTGACAAAAATGACAACAGCAAATCAGAACCCCAATTTACCTGTTCTTGGAATGGCAAAAACATGTGTTTGAGAAAAAAAAAGCACCTTTGGGCACCAGAACAGTCAGTTAGATTCTCATTTTATTTTTATACCTCTTTAAATAGTGATGAACAATATATAAGGAAATTAAGCAGAGAACTCTTGACATTTGTATTCACCTTTGAAGTCTTTGGGTTGATGGACAAACATAGAGCAAAAGCCAGTAATAAATGCCTGGGGATGCATTTTTGAGCAGAGGTAAAACCAGGAGTACATAGGACAAGGTATTTTTGTTGCAGAATGGACACTAAAGTGATAATGAAAGTCGGAGTTATTTTGCAGCCTGATACAAAGCCCTCGAAAACAGTTTAATTTCTTTGATTTTGAAGTATTTCAGATTAACAGCAACTTCAGTTTTAAAGTCTCATTTAAATCACAGTATCATCAACCAAATGCTTTCCTAGCATTGCTGAAACATTGTTTCAACACTGCTTTGTAGGAGAAAGAAACCACTTATTGAACCAGTGAGACCACTTCCTGAACATTTTAATTTTACGGGAAAAAGAAAATAGTCATAGAATATTGAAAACAATAGGCCCAGCAGCTTTTTGCTGAGGGAAGCTTGACAATAATGGGCTTTGATTTAAATACTCATGCAAAAGTAGTTTATCTTTCTTAGGAAATCTAAGAAAACAAGGAAAATGCTACTGAAGTTTCATCCGATGTGTTCTTTCACTGTATTTATGAGGTCAGATTTATGATATGAGCCTTTATATCAGATGTATAACTGTGAATATGAATGTGCTCTCCTCAAATATTGCCTTAAACTATAGATTTTTATCATACTAAAATCCATTTAATAGATATTTAAAAGATATTTGTCCAATCTCAGATGAGATATGGACTATGTAACAGATCCTCAGAGACAAATTAAACATATCAATAACTTAGTTAGAAATTTCGCTGCAGATATTTACATTTATGCATTGTTTTAATACTGTATGCTATGTAATAATGAATATTATGTTCTAAGGTAAATAGATATTGGGAACCCTGATGATATCAGGATTTGTTTCTGCTAGTATATATACAGGTTCTACAAAGGCTTTTGTTGCAATATACTCTTCCCTAAGCATTTCCTCTTGACTTTTGCTGAAAACAGAATACCAGGCCACCTTTGTTTTGGCTTGCCATGGTTATCCTTATTATATGCCTTGAAAAAAGCAAGTATTCATATTGAGTATTTTCCAGGGAAACTCAAAAATCAACATATTCAATGAGAATAACACTTGGGTAATATTGAGAATCATAATTCACGATTCTCAATATTATCCACCAAGTGGTTTTATGTTCTATAGTTAAAGGTTTGTGTATGCTTACATATATATCGATATATGGGTGTATTTGCATGCAGATATTTACACGTGTATACACACAAATGCACACACATAAAGCGTTCTTGTCACTGATTTCATCTGTGATGCTATGACCTTAAACATTTATGCTTCTTTAAAAGCATTCATAAAGATGTTGTTAAAATTGCAATGTGAGTAGCTCCATTGACTTCAAAGAAGCTCTCATATTTTCCTGAATCAGGTTATGATTGTGTACATTGTGTATTGTTATTATTTAAAATGACCAACTATTAGTCATCATTTCCACGTTTTCTTGTATACTTAATCTTATTTATTGGAAGTGAAAATATCAAGGAAATTTTCAGTTGAAAGTTTTCAAACAATTCTGAAAAACTTTAGGCTGAAACTTCCAAGAAATTCAGCTGAATTCCTTCACTTACCAACAGTTTGTTCCACCAGAAATGTTTTATTAAGTAATAGATTTGCACCTCTTTAGTTAATGGTCAGATGGCCAAATCATAGCATTTTTGGGGTTTTTGGACAGGATTCACTTCAGGCACTTTTGCAATGGTCTGGTACTTTGACTGTTTCTTCAGACATAATGGAAATGGACAAGCATTTCCATGGGTTGATTACTGTCTGAAAGCAAGCTTTAGATCTAGTTATGTGAATTAAGTCAGTTTAAGAATGTTGCTTTTATGTTTTCTTCCATATTCATTACAATATCAGAGAAATAGATAATAATGTAGTGCGTGAATGTGTGTGTGCAGCTGTATGTTCTCTGATAACTGTGGCACTGCAGAGCATCCCTATATCCAATGGGGATCAGAGCTGCTGGATAGTAGAAAGACTTTCAAAAGCGAAGACCAGTACTGAAATCCCTTATTCACAACCCTGGTCTGTATTTGTGCAAGGCAAGGAGATACCATCATATCCATTAAACCGAACTGCCTGTAAATGTCAAGCCACTGTTATTTCACTTGTCACTGAAACTCATAATTTCAGTTTCAAGCCCATAATATCTTTTGGAAGATAAAGCCACATAGTTGCACAAAGTAGTTGCACATTTTTACAGAAAGGAACAAAAGAAAGTACTAAACCTTTTTTGGAGTGCTGGAGCAGATGTTGTCTGCATCTAACACTAGAATCCCCAGGGAAAAAAGTAATCTCCTCTGAAGTAAGTGTGCATCTGCCTACTGCTTCTCTTGCTATGATGGATAGTTACAGGAAATAAACTGACTCAGCAATGATACAATGATTCTTACTCCCTTCTCTACTCCTGCTACTTCCTCCTATTTAGAATTAGTAGATAGATACTCTGATTAAACTCACTGTTTAGATACAAACTATAACACTGATTAAATGGATTGTTTTGCCAAGGGAGATGTAGCTGAATTGCCCATTTTTCATTCAAATGTTCAAGCTTAGAGAAGTAGCTCCCAGCTCTAAATATATTGAATCACCATTAACCCAATGAAGGGGATACGAATACAGATATACCCCTCTTATTAGATGAGCAGAGTTGCTTGGCTGATAATATGAACAATTAAATGGCAGTATTTATTTAGATCCTTTCAAAATTTGATTCCACATGACAAGATGTTGATTAAAATCGCAACAACAATTCAAGGTACCAATGTTAAAGTGTTTGGGCAGATCCAGAAAAGTCCTATTACACAGATTCTATGCATAAGTAACTGGTTGAAAGAGAAAAGGCAGAAAGACTCTCCAGAAATCAGGTTCACAAAAGGTATTAGTTCTTCACAGTTGGAATGAAGCCACTTCCCATAGGAATCACTAATTGAACCCTGTTCATTCAGCTTTGTACAATGATCATGACTTGCAAGTAAAGCAAAAATCTTTGGGAACAGCAGAAAATGCACATACAATCTAAAGAGTGCTGAGTTTTGCTACATGGAATGCATATGGGAAGAAATTGCTTTGAGAACATGATAAAATATCTAAATATTTTATTTGTATCTCTGTTTATTTCAGCTTTCAATTTGGGTTTCTTTAGTACATAACAACTTACAATGCACTACAAGAGAATTAAACTGATGTATTTGTATTTATTAGTCATGAGGTTTTAATGTAACCCTCCAGATTTATAACAGCTTTTAAATGGACTCATGGAGTTTTAAGGCTAAAAGAAATGGTTATGATTATCTAGTTTGACCATAGACCATTTCCCCTGGTGATTCCTCATTGATTCTGATGACCTGTGGCTGAACTACAGTAAGTTTTATAGAAAGATAGTAGTAACAGAATGTGAATAATTTTCACATTTTATATTTCATTATAATCTCTAAGCACCTTGTATTGTTTTTCCATGCCTGAATATTTCCATTGTCTACTGCTGAATACTTGAATACACAAAAGGGTTCAAGGCTTACTTCATAATTTGCTGTTTTATCTATTCATAGATGTTGCAGTTCTTAGTATGTAGTAGTAAATGACTTTGCTCAAACAGAAACAAATCTAAGACAAAAGTGATGACAAACCCTTTTATGTATATTTATGCTGGTCCCACCCACTCACTTTCCTCAAAATAATGCCTCCATTAAAGTTTGTGAGTGGATGGTGTGTTTTCTGACACTTTTTATGAGATCTGAATGGGCAAACTACCTGAAAGGATATCTCTCTTAAAATAGCATAATACTAAAAAATGAACGTACCTTCCTCATATTAAAATTATATGGCATAGACACCTGGGGGCTTTTAGGAGTAGCAGGGAAAGCAATGAGTGTAATAGCCAAATATAAGCTGAATTTACTTGTATTGATAATTGTCTAGCAGCAATTTGTCCAGAAATGTTTGAAACTGAATATCTCATACTTTTTGTAGTTTTGTGTTAAGGATATCAAATAAGAAGCCTTAAAATTAGTACAGTTGGCTTAATCAAAAATACAGGACATGGGGAAAACAGAATTCCAATTTGCAAGATTTTGGTGGGAAAGCATTTAATTAAAATTATACTGCTCAAATTAAAGAAAAACTACTTCAAATGAAGAGAACATGACGATTGCAGAAAGTGGTATTCTCTTTAAGGATGGAGTTTTAACAAAGAATCACAGTAATGAGAACACGTTATTGCTCTTTATGCTACTGAGAAGACATAAGATTGCATGTGACATAAAAACTAATGATTGGCAGTACCTGATTAAGTGCAAATTTAATTTTATACTCTTGAGCCACCACTAATTGGTGGGTTTAAAAAAAATTTTCATATGTATCAACCCCCCCAAAATTATTACTCTTACTAGTAATACAGAGTATCATCAGTGTCATATGTAGCTATTTACATGGGACATGAATGAATGTGCTTATTTTATGAATGAAGTTCCCAGTAGTGTGACGATTCTTGAAAACAGCAATGGTAACAAATGATTTTGGGTTTGACATTGATTTTGGATGCTTAGGAAGGTCAGAAGTTAAGAGTAAGTTCTGTTGAAGTCAGGAAGAGAATATTAACATACATGCTGGGCTTATATAGCTTATGACTTTAAGCTTATGACTGGCTTAAAGATGAGGAACCTGTCTCTACAAGGGGCAGTAAAAGTCTTCCTTCCTAAGCTCAGGCCAGTATTCCCTGACCTGAAAGATAATGATTTCAGTCTCAAATCTTCAGGTGTGTGTCTATCTGTCTCAGTATAAAAGATTTACAGAAAATAGAGCTGCAAAAAGTAGTTCAGTAGGGAAAGCCCTATACAAAATGACCAGTACTAGTTGGACAGTAATCCTCATGACTGAGAAAGGAGAATGTTATATCTTCAAAAACGAATTTGCCATTTCTGCTTCACTAAGAAGTCATTGCAAGATGCAGCAGAAGTAATTCCTTTCCTCTCCACCACAGGCAGTGAAGAGAAATTTCCCCAAGTAATGCTTTTTGTATAGCCTCTCAATCTTAAGGCGGTAGATGTATGCTAAAAAGTGAAATGTTTCTTTTATTTACTGCTTGAAGCAGAACCTATTACAAACTGTATTTTCTTCTGAAGTAATATTAAGTGAATGAACGCAGAGATTCTGGCACATTTTCCACTGGTATGAAAGGGAAAGAAATTAATGGTTTAATTGTTTATTACCATATTGCTTTCTGGTGTTTCGGCTACTCATAATGATTGTCATTTGCTTTCTTTTGACCAGGCAAGTAATTAACTAAACTTTCCATAAATATTTATTGGCTTCTGAGTTATATGTGAAATTCAACTCAATCCAAAGGTAATTTTTTAAAACTGTGAATGCTTTAGTTCTTAACTGTAAACTAGGCAACAGAGCTTAGCACATAGTGTGTGCTAATCCCACTCTGATTGGAAGCTGTAAATTTTCATTTCACCACCACTGGGTTAGTTTGAGTTCAGTTATGCTGCAGAATGAAGCAGTTTACACATTGCATTACCACTGCATGCTAAGTTGTTCTTTCAGTACTGAAGAACTGATTGCCAAATGTCATTTGTTGAGGTAGAACCTCAATGAATATGAAAGTCCTGTTCGATTAACAAGACAGAAATACAATTTTGGGGAAGTATTTAAGCAACTAAATTGAGATAGTGAAAGTTTAGCATATATTTTACATTTAATAATATTTTAATATTAAGTAATAAGAATTTATAAGACACTTCAAGAATCTGTGACACCTATTAGCATGATTTTTAAGGGTTAGTTTGAAATTCAAAAGCCCCCTTGTTACTTGTGTATAACTGAAAATAGATTTTAACCAGTATTTATGATTTTTAAAAGTGTCTATTACATTTATTTTCTTTCTAGTAACATCTGTAGCAAATTTAAAAATTCATGCAAGAAAGACAAATCACTTTCTCAGACTAAAAATGCATTGCTGATGATGCATCATTGTCTTTTATACCTTCGTCATCATATCTCACAACACTAATACACAAATTTGTGCACCATTTATTTACTAAATAAATTTAGTAAATTTATTTACTAAAATAAATTTAATAAACTTTATTTTCTGTGATTTATGACTGTTGCTCTTTTTTGCATGATTCTGCAGAAGAAAGAATCTGCTACCTCTCTCCAGTGTAGTTTAGATAATGCCTTCAGTAACAGGACCAGTTCCTGTGTAAATAGGAACTCATGGCTGAGCTCAGAGGGAGCAGAGCAGCAGTACCAAGTCTAGCTGGAGGCCAGGAGCTAACAGTGGATCTCAGGGGTCTCTAGTGGGCCAAATTCTGTTGAATGTCCTCATTAATGGTTTGAGTTATGAAGCAGAGTGTACTCTCAGCAAGTTTGCTGCTGACATCAAACTGGGAGGAGTGGCTGATTCAGCAGAGGGTTGTGCTGCCATCCAGAGGGACCTCAACAGGCCAGAGAAATGGCCCTACAGGACAGTCATGAAGTTAAAGATATGGAAATAAAATAAATAAAGATAGGGAGAAATTCCCTGGTAGGGAATAAGCCCATGCACCAGTGTGTGCTGAGGACCAACCAGCTGGAAAACAGCTGTGTAGAAAAGGCCCTGGGGATCCTGGTGGACACCAACTTTGATGAGTAACTATTGAACATGAGCCAGCCATGTGCCCTTGCAGCAAAGATGGGCAGTGGCATCCTGGGCTGCATTAGAAGGTGTGTTGTCAGCAGATCAGGGAAGTGTTTCTTCCCTTCTACTCAGCATGGATGAGGCCAAACCTGGAATACTCTGTCCAGTTCTGGGCTTCCCACTTAAAGAGAGACATGGACACGCTGGAGAGAGTCTAGCAAAGGGTCACTAAGATGATTAAGGAACTGGAGAAAAGGCTGAAAGAACAGGGACTGCTTAGCCTAGGGAAGTGAAGGGTTGGGCAGATTTCAGCAGTTTATTTAAATATCTGAAGGGAAGGTTTAAAGATGGAGCCAGGCTTATTTCAGTGGTGTCCAGTGACTGGACAAGAAACAATGTGCACAGCAGGAACTGAGGAGGTAAGAAGGTTTTTTTTATGTGTTAGTGATGGAACGTGGCAGAGACTGCCCAGGGACATTGTGGAGTTTCTCCCTTGGAAATACTCAAAAGCTGTCCTGGGCACCCTGCTGTAGGTGGCTCTGCCTGAGGAGTGGGGTTGGACAAGATGATCTCCAAAGATCCCTTCCAGCTTCAGTTGTTCTGTATGTGAACTCTTGCAGTTAAAATTGCTCAATAAAAACTATTAAATACAATAAAAACCCTTACTGCCAAATATGGAGGTAACTTTGATGAGTAACTATTATGTTGCTTTACCATGTGTTCTGGCAGAGTAGTGTGCATGGAATATGGTGTGTTCTGAATATTCATTGACTTTAATTTCTCATGTTGTGCCTGGATTTTTTTTTTTTTTTTTTACTTGCATGACTCTGCCTTGTCACAATAGGAAAGTCAGCAGAGGAATAACAACCAAGCTAGAAATTGTATAGAATTTCATCATTGTGGATAGCAGCCTTCCTTAGCTGAGGATTTAGTGCTAAGCATCAAGAAGCATTCTTAGCAAGATAAATATTTACAGAGCAATCTCCATTACTGTAAATGATGAACAATGCCAGCTGAAAACCATGTGTACCATTGCTCTGAGTCATGACTATGGTTAAACTTCTGTTTGCTGCTGTTCAAACTGCCTGAAGACAACCAACCACACCCATTCTGGTTAAAGAAATACAGTGAAGAAAAATATTTCCAACTTTTCTATATTCTCTTTTCTGTCCTATTTGGAAGTTGGCGAGATGTTATACTTACATGCAGAGAACTTCATAAAAATCAGTCTTATTTTAATTTTGTCTGGCTGGTTCTCAGTTTAGAGAACCTGGAGGCCAGATGCTGCAGGGTGGGTAGACTTCCTGGCAGTAACCCGACTTTATAAATAAAGAAAAGTGCTGTGCAGAGATTGAAGACCTGGCTTTCCAAAGTTTGGAATAATTTCATCAATTTGCAACCAAAGCATGACCAGTGATAGTTGCCACATAAATCTGTTATAATAAATTAAATAGATGATAATAGTTAGATTAAATACTCTTTTTCTAAACCATGAGTAACTGGAAGAATACCAAGTCTACATTTGGAGGAGGAACGTGGAGGGATTTAGGTGCTGCCAGATATTGGCTGACTCATTGTTACAAAGGCCAGTCATGGGCCCTCTTTACTAACTTGTCCATACAGTTATTAAGATCCATCATTTCATTAGAGTGAGTCACACTTCTGAGGAGAAGAGGTCACCGTAGACTTGGTACCGCACTGCTGAGAGGTGATAGAGGCAGAAATATACTAGTTGTGATGTGACTAAGTGTCTTGGTTTGTGAGAGTATTACTTTGGGCTCTCAGGCAAAAAAAAAAGGCAGTTTAGCTATGGCACATGAAATAATCTGCTTAAAGACTGCTTAAAATAAAATGTAGAAAGCATCAATTTTTACAAGCCTCAAAACAGACAGAATGGTTTCATTATTTTGAGGTATCTGCCAGGAAAAATTAATGATTTTACAACTATGGTAGGTCCTTCTCAATAAATTTTCTTTCACATTTATTGTTCAGGATGAAAATTTGTGAGAGAAATCTAGTTTAACACACTGTTTAATGGATGTTATTAAAATAATAGGCAAACAAACATAAGGAAGAGTTCAATGATCAAACTGAACTCTTACTTAGCTGTGACTGAATCTGTGAACGTTCACATTGGAAAAAAACCTGTCAAAACAAATGAAATTGATGCAAGAAAAGATTGTTTTGTTTTTTTAATGTTGTGTCAGAGCTTCAAACTTATTTCCTTTTAGGGTGTTAGGGGGCCCTAAAGGGGTCCTCTAAGACTTAAAAAGCTACTTAGTGTTATAACACAAGTCTTAATGTAACAGGGTAAGGATGCAACTATCAGTTCTGCTCTGAAATAATTTACAAATAAGATCACTTAATATACATGATTAAATCGATCTAGTAATGTTGCTGAGAAATGCAGAGAGTATATAGGCTTCCTTGTGACCCTTAACTTTAGTTTCTCCAAATCCCACTGAAGTTACATTAGCATTCGTTATTTTCCTTATTTCCTTCCTTAACATAGCCTCACAGAACTGAGAAAAGCTAAGGTAGAAGAGCCAGCTGAAGAGCTTTGTTTTCTGCAACTTAAAATAGAGTCTTTGAACTTGCCAGAAGGCACAGATTTGAGAGCTGTGGTATCCTTCCACCAAGTGTATTGTGTGCATACACTGTCTAAACATTCGTGGTGTAGGGGAAGAATGCTTCCATCTCACTAAATAAACAATCATTCTTATTTTTCCTAAATGGACTGCCATTTCTTCTTCATTGTTTTGCATCTCTCTTACGAGGAAAGGCTGAGAGAGATGAGCCTGTTTAGCCTGGAGAAGAGACGGCTGGGAGGGTATCTTACCAATGTATGCAGGTATCTCAAGGGTGAGTGTCAAGAGGATGAGGCCAGGCTCTTTTCAGTGGTGCCCAGCAACAGGATGAGGGGCACAAACTGAAACACATGAAGTTCTGTCTAAATGTGAGGAAAACCTTCTTTATTTTGAGGGTGTCAGGGCACTGGATTAGGCTGTCCAGGGGGGCTGCGGAGCCTCCACTGGATATAATCAAAACCTGTCTGGACATGATCCTGTGCAACCTGCTCTAGGAAAACCTGATTCAGCAAGAGGGTGAACCAGATGATATCCAGAGGTCCCTTCCAATGGCAGCCAGTCTTGATCCTGTTTTCTTCAGGAATTTAGCTCTCTCAGGTTAGTTGTTCCTACAAGTCAGAGAACAGCTTCCTTAGACACTGATGGCAGTAGGAGTGGCACAAGCAGTGGTTGTTGGCTGGCATAACCATGACTGAGATTTTTCACTTTTTGCTCCTGTAGAATGTTGTCAGTCAAAGGGGGAGTCACTCATCTGGAGTGTTGTGGGTAAGCTGAGAGAACACAAACTGATTTTATGTGCTCATGACTTCCTGGGTTGGGGGGAACATTCTACTTCATTTTCTGTGAAGACAGGCTGTCAACTAGCATAAGAGAAGTTCCTGTGGCCTAATAGTTCCATAGTGCATAGGCTTCAGAGTTCTTGTTTTACTTGGAGAGTTCTACTTGTAGCTTTCTACTAATCTTGCAAAATCTACTGTCTATTTGGTACTTGCAAAAATACATCAACCCTATCAGTTTGACCTCACCAGGAAAAACACTCTCCATTTGATGTATTTATCAAGGAGACAAATGCTAAAAAAATTAGTCAATGACAACATTAGCATCTACATTTCATTTGCCGTCTTTTAAATCCATGACATTTACTTCCTGGCAAGAAATGAGGGAAGTAGAATGTGACCCAAATTAGAACAGACTTTACTAGCTACTCCAATGACTTGTAACTTAGAGATGCAGGACCATTTTATCTTTTTATCAGAATTAATTATACTTTTTTTCATTTTTGTCCTTATTGGCTTAATAGTGTTTGACTATTATCCTGTTTTTTCAAATGATAATTAGAAATCTTTAGTGTCTTAATTTTTCAGTGTGTGTTGACAGATTTCAGACAGCATTGCTGCTCATTTCAAACACAGTAATCACAGAATAAGAACAAATTTAAGGAGGAGATTGCCTTCCTATCAGCTGGTTTAATGTTAAAATCTAGCTAACACATTGACTGTCAAGTTCTTTATGTCCCTTAGGCATTTTTATAATAAATAAACTTTCAGCATTTGTAAAATTTCTATCTTTCCCATATATTGATTTAGAGCATTAGGCCAACCTGAATTTCTGTAACTGCTTCATGAAAGTAATAGTCTGACTGTTTTATCAAGCTTGGAAGAAATCCAACAACTCTAAATACCAAAGTACTTTTTAATAGTCCTGTTGGGACTTTTTATCATGTGTTATACTCTGTGATCTGGGTTGTTATCTTTCTTCTTACCTTTATGCTCAAAATGGAATATAATCAATAACAAAACTTAATTCCAAGCTCATTTCTTCCCACTGTCAATAGACAGCTCAGCTGTAATTCTTTGTCATATCCATCTTATGTGCTATACCTGTGCAAGTTTAGCAAATGCTCTCCTCTTAGAAAGCTTTTGTGAAAAGTAAAACTTCGAGACTCTACTGGAAATTAATAGGAGATAATGAATTTTCAAGTTTTCAAATATTCCACATTTACAACTCCTTCAGGTAAAGCCCATGTTTTTGCACCTCACACTTAAAGAAAGATTTATTTCTTATTAAGTAAAAGGCCTGCATAAAAACACCTACTGAATGCAGTGGCCATTGGGCCTCCCTGAAGAAAAGCTTCTCTTGGAGCTCTACAGACATAGATATTAAAATAATAATAAACAGCAGACTGTTGCAATAAATTGTTTTCATTAGCACATTAAAGAACTACTACAACACTTCCTTGCTTTGAGTTTGACAAACAAGCAAAATGTCAAGAGATCTGCCTTCTGCTTGGCTTGTGTGCGTGGTTGAGTATCATTTTCCTTGGTTCCTGTCTGTAAGAATTGCCCCATAGGGGTTAATTAATTTTTAGAAAAGGAAGTGAGATTTTTGGGTGGAATTCATAGTACAAGTAAAATCTATCAGTACTACTTTTTGGACTCTAGAAAATAAAGTCCTTACATATAGATTTTATTTTCACACTTTGCAGGCAAAAATATTTTCCTCTTATTTTCCTCCATTTCCTTTCTGTGAACTTCAATGTGTTTGAAACAAAGCATGCACAATTATGTGCAATAGACTGAAGTTTGCATTTCAGAGTTAAGAATCTTAGTTGTGTCATTGATAATGTTGGTCATTACCTCCTTAAGTGAAAATGATTATTTTTATCTTCTGTTACTAGGTGATAACATAGGAGAGGATATTTGTATGGAAACTTGAGTAAGAATCAGTACAGGAGAGACATATAAAATGGCTACAGTGTAATAAAGAAGTATTTGGGTTGCCATCCATTTTTATTCTCTATTCCACTCCATTGCAACCACAAATATGAACTTGACAGATGTTAGTAAAACGCTGGATGTAGTCCAGGCTACAATGGTTGCTGTGGATAGAAAGTTTAAAAGTTTTGGCTCAAGGCTGCAAGAAGCTGAGAAAAAAAAAAGAGGAAAAAGAAGAGAACTTGGAATCAGTGACTGATAGACAAAACATGAATGAAATTGATGAACTGCAAAATAAATTAATATTGAGAATACAAGGTTGATACAACTTTGTGAAAGTAAGAAAGTGGTTAGCTTGAGATCTCTTTTTTGTTGTTATTGCTTATAAGGTTGTTGAGAGATAAGTAATTTATTACTCATTTTACATTGTGTGGTGGGATTTTTCTGTGCTGGGTTTGGTCAAGTGAAAAGCACAAGTATAGGATTAGCTAAATGGGCAAGCATTAGCATTAAGGGATAGAGTGTCATAATTCTCATGTAAATATGAGACAAGGGTTCAAGTTTCAAAAATCATATTTAAGACCCTGCACTATGGTCCAATATTTCGGCTTAAGTAAGTGTTTGTGATTGTCAGAATGAGAATAAAAATTATGAGCTTGGAACACAGTTCACCCTCTCTTGCCAAGGTAAGGATAAGCATATTTCTTTATTTCACTTCCCCAATGCCACTGGGTTTTTTTGGCCAAGGGCATGGAAAATATATATGCCTCAAGAACACAGGAGTGTCTTTGTGACACAGAGTTGGTCTGTTCAGCTATCTTTAATAATGCTGTCTTTATTCACCAGATTCCTTTCTCACCTATTACATGTTCTGATGCTGAGGTTAACAAAACCTGTATTTTGTTAGAAGTACTCTGAAACTTAAAAAGGTGTTTCTAGCCAAATAATATTTTTTACTTACTATTGCTAATATTGTATACTTGTTTGGCTCATGAAAGCATGAAAACCTTGAGCCTTGGCCAGAAAATGTTCCTATTGTTTTTTTCTGAAGAGTTGGCAGAAAGCAGGGTTTTTTTATTTTAACTCGATCTTCACTGCTCGGCAAGAAAATGCAATCTAGGCCTCTTCAGAGATAATATTTTAGAAATGAGAAAATACAAACAATAGAGACTTACATGTCTATGGTAAAGTTCTGTATCTTGGCTCATTCCTATTTGACCTTGGCTTTTTTTCTTGTAGCAATGCATAATTTTGTTATCTGCTCTTAAATCTGTTATTTTAAAATCTCTGTGTTTTCAGGGTTAATAAAGCTGAAATCCAGAACTGCATCCTTCATGTTAATGCCTAGAATTTGGCTGAGGTGTTTCTTCCTTTATTGGGAAGAAAGCAGTTGAAATGGCCCTTAAGGCAGACCGGTTATTTATCCAGGAGGTAACATCTTTTATGACCAATAGGTATTTTTAGAAGAAAGACAGACTGTTCCTTCAATAAAGCTTTTCCAGTAGAGCTATGCCTGTTTGATGGAAAAAAATGTTCCAGAGGAATGTTTGTTGTGTCATAGATATCAATAGAAAATCAGCAGGGAGGTGAGCTTTTATTTTCTGGCCAGGTTTTCTACCAGTCAAACAGTTTGTCAACAGCTGCATGACCTCTTTTCTGAGCTCTCTAGGCTCTTGACCTGGCAAGCTCTCAAGCTCCTTAGTCTCCCAGTTCATCACTTGATGGGCAGCCAGCTCTTTCTCTGGCTGCTTGTATGGATCACAGAGTGGCTAGCTGCTGCCTTGCCTAAGCTTCCAAGTGTCTTGCTAGCTGGCGTTCTTCCCTTCTTCTAGTTAGCTCCTCAGATGCCTTTTCCACAGGCTGCCTCGGGCCTCATCTCCTTGGCACTTGAGGCGTGGCTATAGAGTGGTTTATTGTCCATCCAGCTGCCTCCCTGGTGGGTAAGCATCAGAAATCCAGCTGGTTAATGTCCAGAAGGTGCTTCCTAGCTGATTGTCTGTTTAGCTGCTGTATGGACTCTTTGCAAGGCTTGCCATTGCAGGGAGCTGGTTTCTGCTGATAGTTGGCACAATAACGTTCACTGTACTGTTTAAAAATTTTCCTGCCAGACATTTTGGGGTTTTTTTGAACAGTTTTATAACAGATAAATATGATAATTCTTTAGACAATTCCTTGTACCATTTTCACAGAAAACTCCTAAGCCTCTATTCCTCAGTGAGCAGGAAGGTTTTTTAAAGGAGCGCTGTAAATTTAAAAAACTGAAAAAAAAATTTTTTTCTTTGCTAATAGGTAGTATTTTTCATCTAATTAAAATATCTTTTGCCTATGTGCTTCTAGAAAGACTCACATGAATCAGAGAAGGTGACTGACTCTTCAGGGATAACATACTATATACCAATAAAATGAATGTTTACCTCCAAACATACCCTTCTGTCATTTGTAAGATTTATCAATACATGTGCTAAAAGTAAAAGCAAAATGAAATACTGCAAAATGATATTTCAGATAATGGAATTTCACTTACTATGTATTATGTCTAAGAATATCATCTGGCAACAGTGTAACTACAGTAATCTTACTATATCTGGCCCATGAAGGAAGAAGAAAAACTATTAATTTGAAACATCATAAAATTTATTTAGGATGTCACTATTTAGAAAGTTTTGATTTTTTATCTCCTTATTTTCTATTCTTTGAGCTCCTTTCTGGTAGAGATGATATTTTTTATTTTATTCCTTGTACATCATATGATTAGTAAGGATCTTAAAGAGCAGCTCTTCAGCTTTTCTCAAATGCCCTCAGCAGTTTGAGAAATCAGGTAAGTGTTTTGTAGTGTCAGTCAGTGGAGATAAAAGATGTGCTGGTGATGCTTAGTACCACCTTGGCATTCATGATAATTATGATGGTCAGACTTTATCCACTGAAGTGATAAATGTCTGCAACAAATTTTCTGTCAATACTTCACTATTTCGGATTATTATCCCCTCCTCTATTAAGAGGTGAAATAATACAAGAGCCTTGGGAGCAGACTTGTAGTGACCTCCTGAGCCAGCTCCCTTTCTGTGTGTTTCGCAGTGGGTGCAAAGCTGTTTTGTTCACACCGCTGCTATAGATACATGAGGTCTTTCCAAAAGAAGCAGAGGAAATTCACACAGAAAAATACACTTCTGTGTAGTTAAGGGGATGCAGTTTAGGGTGATGAGAGAGAAGTCCTTTGCACAGTTGTTTTGAATGTTTATTTAACAAGATATAAATCTTCAGTAAGTGACCATTCTTCAGAGCCGGTAATCACCCATAGCTTCAGGACCTAACGTAGGCACTGATTCATATTCTGTCTCCTTTTCCAGTGCTCCAAGCTATTCGATGTTTTCCTTTTTGGCACATGTTAGAAGATGATAAAAGCTGTTACAAATCTCGTATCCACACTGAAGCTTGGATAACTGTAGTGCACTCTTGGTATTTAAAAGCTATTTCCTGCAGGCAGTCAAGCCAAAGGAATGTATCCAGAGTATATTGCAGAGATTTAAATATGTTTCTATGGCTAAGAAGAAACCCTAAATCAAGCCAAAGCAACATTTGCATACCTTATAATTAATGTGAAAGGTTTGTACTGTGTCACAAAAGCTCTCAACCTGTTCTTTGGCAACATTTTGATTGGAAAAAGGTGAAAACAAAGCTGTGCAAATGGCTAGAAGTAATTTATAAAACCGAAGCAATTAGATTCTCTTGGCTTAAAGTTCTAGATCTGGCTGGGAATAAGGACTAGTTTTTCTGAAAGTAGATTCTTGGAGTATCTTTGTGAACTGTGAGGCTTATAGCAAGCTTTATATTGTAGGAAAGAGTAAAAAATTATATACTTTTATGTATACTATATAGGAAGATAGAAGAGGATGTTACTTGCATATAGTAGAGGGAGGAATGGTTCTTGCTTTTATCAAGCAGAAGTTCTCTTGAGCCTAGGGGTCCTTGCTAAGTTAGCTAGTAGGATTTATTATTACGCAAATATCCACTATTAATGAGGGGTTTTATTCATTAATAAATCATCAGATTTCTATGGTATCAGGCAAGTATTATTGTATACTATACCCAGCAGTGCAGTGACAAATCACACAAAAAAGTTTTATCTAATGAAACTGTAGCACTTGGTCCAGCTAGTAACGTTAGTGCTTTACCCAATTGTCCTGTGTTTTGGCTCCCTGTGGATTGGAGTTCAGTTCCAAAACACAAACCCTGTCTAGGCCTGACCATAACAGTCTGAAAAAGTTAGCATCCTCACCAGCATTGCATTGGCCATAACCATTTATAAAGCCAACGAAAGTGTCAGGCAATGTGGAAGGATTTAGAAATCCATTAATGCGTGAAAAAGTATTTCACAGAAGCTGGATATGTGTTTGATAACACAAATCTAATTGGGAAGGAATTATCTCAGACTTTACTGTTCCAGAGTTCAGTACAAAAATCAGACTTGTTATTTAGTACTTATACTTGCAAATTTCTTCCTCTGAACCCTTTGGGAGGTATTATAGAAAATATTAGCTAACAGGCTTTTAGAACTGGTTTTCATAGCAATTTGAATGCCTGCCAATGTTGGTGTTTTTGCAGAAGTGTTTCTTCCTTTCCACACCCTTTAAACATCCGTAAAGTAGTTCCGAGAAAAGAAACAAGTGTAGGGATCATACAGTATGTTTGGCATTTCTGATAAAGAAAGGCCTGATTTATGTGCCTTCTGCACACCACTCATTCTCAATTCATAGTCTTAAACCCCTTTTCTCCTTGGACATGCAATTTCATTCTCCCTCATAAACCAAGAGGGGTTCAGAAAGGCAGGTGAAGTTGGCTTACATGACTGTACTGTCATGACAAAAAGGGAGCGCATTTATTTTCCTTGAAGGTTCCTGCTAACATGATTGCAGAAAACACTGGCTTTTGTTAATCCACATACAAATACTTAATCACAGAGGAGACCCACTAACCATCTGTAGGAAAAGCCATTGCTCTCCCATTTTTTTCTGAGGATACCAGGGTTGGCATCCTCTTTCTGGATCCTGGAAATGGTAAGAGGCTGAAGCTGAGGTTCTCATGCCCTGCAGGTGGTGCAGTTAATCTAAAGAGCAGTGGGGCATACGTGACATCCCAGAAAGGTATTTGGAGCTCTGAGTAAAAGTTTGTTTCTGCAGTTCTTTAGAGAGTATTTCTGCACAACTGTTTTGTAAGGACCATGAGTAGATTTCTGAGCCTAACTTGAAGATTTTGTAATATATAAATTACAAAAGTTACTTTTCTCTGTATTCATTTCAATGTATAATTGATGCAGCCAATACATAGAAAATACATAGAAAGCTTTTTGGCCTACCCAAAGAAAGAGTAACTCTACAAATTCTTGTTGGCATTTTTATTTATTTAAATTTGGACTTAACACTAGAAAAAGAGAGAATTCACCTTTTTTGTCTAAAGGATCTACATGGATTTGCTCAGGATCTGGGGCCATTCCTGAAAGGGGACTCTTTGCTATTATGGAACTATATAGTAAAATGAAGCCATTTGCACTAAGATTGTGCTGCATGTTGTAAAATTGTCATTAACCAGAGCACCATTAAACTGGTCAAAAACCAAGACTACGCAACACTTGGACATACGATCAATATATTTACTAATCTTTATTTAACTAGGAACAACCTCTCTCTCAGCTTCAATCTTTTACTGAAGCTATTTGTGGCCAAGGGAACACTTACACCATCTGTAACTTCTGTCTCATGTAGTGCCTAGAAGAAAATATACTTGCCTAAAAAAATATACTTTCAGGGTATCTATTTATAATGTGTAATTGTTAGAGAATAGAGATTTTTGAAGTTGAGAAGGGTTGAGAACACCTAAATAGATGCTAAATATGTGCAGACCACCAGAAAGTGGTAACTTTGCAGGACAGCGGCAAAGTTAGCTGAATAGCTTTTATTGGGAGACTGCAACAACTCTACAAGGGTTCTTATAAATTTTTGTGTAGGGAACCTGTGCACCAAAGAGAGAGTAAGTAGGCCTTGACCCCACTGACCATTGTGATCTGGTCTGTCAATAATAACCTGAAAATAAGTCATTAGTGTAGATTGGTGTCTTCTGCAGCACTCCCTTACACATCTAGCTCTGCATTCTCTATGCGACCACATATTCATAACATGCATATAAAATTCTTCAGTCTGTGCTTTGCAGTGGAAGAATAATATGGGTCTACTGAACCTCAGAGGTATTCTCTTGGAACTTTCATTTGACAATACAGCTCCACACTGCAGGAAAACCTTTCTACTTGTGATTTTGGATTAATTCAGGACAACATACAGAGAATTTTTGATATTATTCTACTGTGAGATTATTTCATAACTGAATTAAAACAAAACAGAAATAATATTTTCTGGAAAAGATAGTTTGTAATAATGGATTAGTATAAATTTGCAACCTCAAATTTAGAGTTGAGGTTGAAAATTTATTATGAACAGAAATAAGTATTACTGGATTGTCAGGTATGGTATACCATGCAGTATGTTGCAGTTGTTCCTTAAAACTTTGAAAAAATGCCTTTTATTATTAACTTAAAGTTCTCTACTTCAGTAAGCTTGCCGGAATCTTAAATTTTTAGATAATTTATCTTTCTAATTAAGGTATTCTGTAAATTTTATATGATTTTGTCTGGAAATTACACCAGAGCCTTTAAAGATAACAGTAAATTAAAAACTCTTGTCATCAATGTGTGAACTCCAAAGGACAGGGAGTTCAAGGGTCTATGCGTAGTCAAATAATATTGAAGAAACAAAACTGCGGTTTGGTTTAATTTAATATCTTCACTAGAAATATAATAAATTCCCTATTCAGAAAACAAAACAAACAAAAACCCCACCCAAACAGAACTGGGCTGAAAAAAGGCATGAAGATATTTGAATTTGTAATAATTTTACTGTTTGCTTTTAAGCTGTGATGAAAACATTGTCTATTGTATTTATAGTCTTCTTTCTTTCTAGGTATTACTTCCCTTTTAAGTTTTGACTTTATCTGTGTGTGAATAAAAATATATTTTCGGCAACAGGTGGACAATCAACAACAAAGTTATTTTGAGCAACTTCCTATGCACTCCTACGCATGGAGAACATCTGAGCATTGGTCGCAATTGGTTTTATTTTCTTGTCTTTCCTGAGCAGAGGCAAGATAATAAGGTTGGTATTGTTTTGTATGGAAACCACAGAAAAGCTGGACTGTGCTAGGAATGAAGAACGTACTGTGGGTACTGTCATGGGCAACACAGTGGCACATTCTGTGTTGCACACCAGCGAGGGACCAAGCTGGGGGACTGCATTCTCCTGTGACCTGCTCTGGGCCGGAGAATGCTTTTACCCAGGTGTGCTACCAGAGCTGTACTCATGTGCCCAGATACCAAATAAACTCCATCTGCTGGGACTTAAGAAATTTGTCATCCTATTTCTTTTATCAAATGGTAGCCTTTACATTAAAATATCGTGATGGCAATGTAATATGTCAGATATTTTGTGTTGGTAGTGAAAATACACTAAAGTTGAAAACATTTCCATTGCTTTATTGGTAACAGCTCCTTTAATATGTTGCTTTAATATATTCTGAACTTTCTTATCTTTTCATACAAAAGCACATGGAGTTTATACTCAGCTGAATGTAACTTACTTTCAGAAACAACTGAGTTTTGTTTGTGTTTTCTGGGCCATCTGCAAAGTAGCCCAGGAATCAGCAAACTTACTTACCAAGCCAGTTGTTTGTCCTAACTCAGGTCAAAACACTGAAATTTTGTCCTCTGAACATTCTCTGAAATCCATGCGACTTGTTATCAGTCTTCCTTTGCTTTTGATCCTGTTGTAGGATGATGTGTTTTCCTAATGATGCAGAATCTCTCATTAAGTTCAGGAAACAGGATATAAGGACAAGTCAATTGATTCAATTTATGGGCATAATAAAGCAGGCCCTATTACATTCAGCAATCAAGTCAAGATGAAACAAAAAGTTGTAAAGTTATTATAACAAATAACTTAGCATTTACCTGCAAATATAGAGTTAATACATTGTGGGTTTGAGGCAGAATTTGAGGCATTAAAACCAAACACCATAATCATAATCTATTGTTTAATGTGTCATCTCAGAATATTTCAGAATTTATTCAAAGCTAGAAATATCTCTTACTAAAGCATGATGAACTACAAGAATTTTTAAAAGTATTTCCTAATGTCTGCTCTACATCTCCTTTCAGCCTTTCTGAGTCAGTGTTAACAGCTGAGGATTTTTTTCTTACTTGCATTATAATTAAAAACAAATTTAGCAGGAGCATAGAAGTTTTGTTGGTTGGAGGCCTGTTAGTTTTTAGGAAGGTGACTAGCAATATATGCAGCTGTTCCTGACAATTATGAAGTCTAAACAGCAAAGCAGGGGAAAGAGGCTGAATTTGCCAAATATGGTTTCCTTTGTATGTCAGTGAAAACAAATCACTGGACAGTCTAGAGTTCTTCCTGCAGCATGCTGAAATCAAACTTGTTTACATGTACTTCATGACAGAAATTACAGATGAAACTTAATAGCTTCCCAGAAAAAGCAAAGCAGTAGATGCTTCCAAACTACAAGGAATACAGTAGCAGGTAAAGAAAACATAAGCAATTGGGACGTGTTGGAACAAGTCTAGAGGAGGGCTATGAAGCTGATCAAAGGGCTGGAGCACCTCTCCTATGAACACAGGCTGAGAGTTGGGGTTTTTCAGCCTGGAGAAGACAAGGCTCCAGAGAGACCTTAAGCACCTTCCATTACCATAAGGGGCCTACAAGGAAGCTGGAGAGGGAAGTTTTACAAGGGCATGGAGTGACAGGACAATGGGTAATGGCTGTAAACTGCAAGAGCGCAGTTTTAAATACTAGGAATAAAATCTTTTTTGTGAAGGTGATGAGGCACTGGAAGAGGTTGCCTGGAGAAGCTGTGGCTGCCCCATCCCTGGCAGTGTTCAACTCCAGGCTGGATGGAGCTCTGAGCAAACTGGTCCACTGGAAAGTGCTTCTGACTATGGCGGGGGTTGGAACTGGATGATTTTTAATGTCTTTTCCAACCCAAACCCTTCCGTGATTCCATTTAAGCTGTGGTGTTTTGTCTTAAGGGAAAAGAAGTACATTTAATTTCAGCTGGAATATAGTCCAAAACTGGCAGAGAGATATTGATTATTCATTCAATGCCTTGAATTCCATTTACCTATATCCATCTCAGTTCAAAATTACGAAAAGAGGTCTTGTGCATGTGCATTTATTGTCTGTCATAATGCAAATTTTGCCAAAGGAGGAATATGGAGAAATACAGAAGGAAATGTGTAAAGCAAGTTGTCAGTCATTAGTACTATTTCCAAGTATACAACTATGGTGCACTGTATGCATTGTTATTCTTGGAAATATATAACTCATGGCTTTGACCACCTACAACATTTTCTGTAAAGCCAGATGCATTCATCTGGGTGTCTTATGTCCAAATTCAGTTCAAACAAAAATACTTCACTCACGTTATTTTTGAATTGTTCAATATGTCTTCTGTGGTGTGACACAGGAAGGGGATATTCTAAGGAGAATTATCTGAGTGACCCTTACATATAACTTTTATATTTGTTTGGAAAGTGGTTTTGAGTCTTAAGGAATTGTAAGTGCTAACTGCAAGGCATCATGAACATTTTACAACTGTATGTTCATTGGCCGTAAAATTCAGAAACAAATTATTTCCAGTGCCAGAACTTATTCCTGTGTTCAGTCACTTAAAAGACAAAATTAAAATGAAGTATGAGCAACACCTTTCCCGTGCCAAGAAAAACACTGCATTTCAAGACAACAGGCAAAGAAAGTAGAGTCAACATTGGAAACATTTTCACTATCCATTTTGTTCAACTGCTAGGAAAAATGATCTTGTAAGCCTGTTTACCATGTCTCACCATGTTTTTTCTCCCTTGATATTTGTGCCTACACTTCTGAATAACTACTGCTTACTACAGTTGTCAAAATAAAATATAGCAGCAGGTACAGGGCAGATGCTGTGTAAAGTAAATGCAATAATGATAATCATGATTTTACTAACTCAGTGAATGAAAATTTAGCTTGGGAAGAGGGATGAGTTTGCTGTCCATCGTCATTAGTTCATTCATCAGCTAGCTGTTGCTCTGGGCAGCTCTATGCTATCTGCCTCTCCTGGACTCAGCTTGGTGTTTTAGCTGGAAAGATTTGCATTTCTTTTGTTTGCTTCTTGTACTTGCTGTGAGCAGTAAGGAAGGACACTGCTGCTCTGGGAGGAATTTGAAACCTAACACTTACCACACCTGAAGGGCAAGAAAGCATCACGACTCTGTGCACTAGGATTTGTAGTCATTTGGGAGGAGCCCAGCCTTTTGATTTAGCTGATTGTTAATTTTTAACTTCTCACGGGATCGTTTCAAGTGGCCATAGTAGCTGAATCTGATTTTGCAAGAGCATTTATGGTGGCCCTTTAAAAATCAGTTTGTTGCTGCTGTTAGGCAACTTGAATAATTTTTGAATGCTGCTTGTGGTCAAATAATATCCAGAGAAGGAAGAAACATTAATATTTTTGTCTTTGTTCATAACTAAGCTTTTTCTGGGATAGATTTACATATGTAACTCCCATTCTTCTGCTTCATTTACTTTCCCTCTTCAAACCTCATTTGAAACATATTTTCTTTCTCCTGTGGTTTGTTACTTAACTCCATTACTTAGTTACTAAAACTATTTACTGACAAACACATAGACTGGCTTATGAACAAATGTTTTACTGCTTGTCCTCATTGCTACAGCTAAAAAAAATAAGAAAAGAAAAAAGCATACATGTTGAGGTCTAATAATATATGTGCCTGAAAATTAAACATGGGCACAAAACATGAATCTTCATTAAAATGTATTTAAAATTATTCCTAAAACTTATAAAAATTTATTAATTTTTTTAAGATTTAGATATTTTGCCAACATATTCCCCCCCATCTTCTAGTTTTTGAAAGCAGGATAGAAAAAAGCATAAACTGACTTTTCCCCAGTATAAGGAAGGTTAGAACCAAAGCTAAAGGCCTAACAGAGGACAAAAAGAGAATGCCTCTGAACTGTCTGGAAGAATTTCAAGTGATTTTAGTGAACTTTGGATACACTCCTCAGGGGTACCAACGATGTAGGCAAAATTCAGTTTTACTGTAACGCAGGCTTCTTTGAATGAAGGCTGGGATTTGAGGAGGCTAAGGATGTTAGGGGAAGGGAAAGTTCAGCTGCTGTGGCTCTGAAAGCAGGTGTTAGTAGGGTGCCAGACTGAGACATTTTGAAGGTTGTATGCAGGGCTGAAGACTTGTGAAGTCAGTAGAGCTCTGGAGAAACCACAGCATTTGATTTGAGAAATCATAGGAGATCACCTCCATCCATAGGTTCCATAGGAGATCATGAAGGTGAGCTTTGGGGGAGAGCTTAGTCATGTAAGAGCAAGGAGTTAGGGCAAAGGGACTGGAAACACTCTATAGGTTTTGGGATATGTATGTTTGTAGAGTCTATGGTTGGTGGCTGGGCAAGCACATGGTTTTGTTTGCCCTTTTTAGCCTTTCTGGGGGGTATTCTTTTCCTTCCTTGCAGAAGGTGCTATTCAACCTTTGAGTCTCTTGGAGGAGGTAAGAAGGGAAAGAGAAAGAAGACAAGCTCCTAATCCAAAGAGGTCTCTGTGTGTGGGAGGTTAAGACCAGAACCAGGTCTGGGAAAGAATGGTGTAGAACCTGAGAAATGAGTGGTACTCATTAGAGCAGGGCTTTCTTCCCTTTGGAAACATCTGCTGGTACCAAGAGGAGCCACCAGTGATGAACACTGTCCCTTACGGTGTCCTGGGCAGTAATGGCAGGAGTTGGCTGTGAAAGCAGAAGAGGTTAAGGGTAGATCTTGTCTCATGGTGTGTCAATGCAGGCTGTTCCTGCTTTCTTGAGTGAGCGTTCTGGTCATGTGTGAGCACCACAGGAAAGTTTCTAAGCCCTTCCTAGAGAGTGTGTAGTTCTCATTTAAGCTAACAGTTGTTGTGTATATTGATGATGAAACAGTCAGGATAAAACTGAAAAGGTATGTAGCAAATGTTTACTTCCAGGAATATGTGTTTCTTTTTAGAGTTGTGTATAAAAAAATCCCTCTGTAGACACTTTGTGAATGAGCAAACACCGATCCAAGCAGTGGCTGCAGCAGCCATAGGTGACTGCTGAGTAGCCAACATTTATATTTCAAAAAGTCAGTACACATCTGAAAAAGTTCACTGCACATTCATGTGTCACTGCATGTTTTTATGGCCCTGCTGTGCATGCAGAATTGTTTGTTTTCTTCAAATAGAAAATAGTGTGAACCTGACCAGCACTACATAATAGCATAGACTCCTCTTCTAACATCTGGATCCTTTCATACTGTAATAGACAAACAGCTAAACATTCAGTGGCTTAATTTCTTTTTCTTTTCCAATTCTGAGGCATTCAGATGCTTATCAGATCCTGATGGGCTTGCTGTTTTTACTTAGGCAAAATCACTACTGACTTTGAAGCCCGTATCAGCTTTGTTCAGCTAATGAGCATTGACTTGAGAATTTGGCCCCAAATTCCTTTTATAGATAAATCATCTGGAGTTCTCACATAAGCAAACTGACTACTTATGTTTCCAGTATTTTTTGGGTTTCCTAGCATCAGGAGCATCACAGAAGTGAATGACCTTTCTCACAATCTTTTCGTTTCAAAGTGGGATTGGGAATTTAAAATAGAGGTTTATATAAAACACGTTTTTTCTGGCAGGAGAGCAAACTAAGATCAACAACTTTATGTGCAGTGACACTCCCACAGAAACAGATAGCAGTAGTATCAGACTTCAGGAGGAGCAAGAATGACAAAGAACTAGGAAATAGGACTGTGTGACCAAACTTTTGAGGACTTACATCTGCAAAACATTATATAACATGTGGGCAGCTACACAGGTGTTATAAAACTGCTGGTGTTGAGGGACTATTTGATTAGCTAATTACCCTTATAAAGGGACAACCTAATCTGTGTGAAACTCCCCAATCTGAAAACCCTTTTTTGTCATACTATTTTCAGATTTTCTCCACAAATTGCAGTTAAAAATAATTGGAAATTTAGAAGAAAAGAAAGAAAGAGAGAATCCAATTTGTCACTAAAAAAAATCAACTTTTAAAATTCCTCCCTGGTGGTCTGGTATTATTAAATATTCTCCTTGATTTTTTTTTAATCTTGGTTTATTGGAGGGAGAAAAACAATTATCTGTAAACGTAATTTTTAATGCATGGTAATAAAAATAAATGGTATAGCTCTGCTGCTGCTCACCTAAATCTTCTTCCCTGGTGGTCTGGTGGTATTAAATAATCTGTTCCACATGTATTCATCATTTGCTGACAGGAAAAGGAAAACTTTTTACATTTTATTGTCCACAAAACAAACACAATGTTACTTAATCAGGTGGGTAAGACTTTTCTGAGGGTCACTCAATAAACAAAAGAAATATATTACTTTCCCAGGTGGTGTAATTTTAGCTCTTCTGATTTACATGACAATTATCATGAAATTAGAAGAGCAGAAATTATTTCCAGGTTGCCCTTTGTGTTCGATTCTACTTTGTCCAGGTTACGTTTGTTATGGTTTTGTTCTTTTCTGCAACAAATTAGCTAAGTAGTGAGTATTTCCCACAAATTATCTCATTGCTGATGAGGCATTCATTTACTTCAGGATATTTACTCTGTTTTACACTCACACATAACAACTTTTCTATGTAAATCTCAAGGTGCTTTACTGAATTACATCAGCAAACATTTCTTTCTCTGGTTTCAAAGACTGATAAACTGATAGGTGGTGGTGTGCAGTGTGGACTTTCCTGCAGCTGTGTGGCCATTCCATGACAAGAAAGGAAAATAGAATCCACAACCTCTGGAGTTTTTCCCCATCTTACGAACCTCTAGTGTCTTCTACTTCAAAAACTCTTTATGTTTGTGTTCATTAAATCTTCATATTAATTTTCAAAATGCCCTTAAAGAAAATAGGCTTTCAGCAATGGAAGTGGAACACTCGTTAACTCTTATTCTTTTTTTTTTTTTTGGTGTTTGTGCAAATTTTAGAAATGATGCTGGAGAAATTTTTCCTTCTCTAATTTAAAACAGTATAAAGTCATGATGTATGTAGTCTCCTCTCAGAGGACACCAAAAATATTGATTTGTTGGACAGGGTATTATTGTATTAACACTGAATTTTGAAAATACAACATTTCCACGCTGTTATATTTTTTTGGTTTTGGCATAAAGTTAAGTAAGGTATTTTAGAGATTTATCTGTCCTCACTGATAATACTTTTCATTTTGTAAAACAATATATATGATTTACTTATTAAATTCAAGCTGATATTATTAACATATAAATCTCAAGTTTTATACTGGGTGTATACTTCATATGGCACATTGGGGATGTTGACAGAAACTGCTTCATTTCCTTTGGGTTGTTTTACTTCGATACAGTTTGGACATTGAAAACAGCAGTGGATAGAAAATGCACACTGGATCACTTTTACAAAAGCTGGTGCAGGGGCTGCTTTTTGCTAAAAAGCCTGTAAATAACAGGATCATAAGAGACTGCCACAAGATCTAATTTTGTTCTCATTATGCTGTGAAGGCTTGATAACTTGAGAGCGGTAAACCAGCAGAGAAGAATAGATTTCCTATGACAATGATCTTAAAAGTAAAAAATTGTTCTAAATGCCTTACAGCCCTTTCTTGAAAGCACAAATATTTTTGCTTTTAAATAGGAAGATATGTACTTTTGTTTTTAAACATTAATTGCTTTTATCTCAGAGGTATAAAATAATTAACTTAAACTCTGATAAAATCTGTAGTTTGTAATTGAAAACATGTGCATTGTGGGACCAGTGGAATGTTTCCAGCCAAGCTGTGTGTGGCAGAAAAGAATCTCTACAGAGCTCAAAGCATTCCTGGTTTTATGGTAAATGTCTTTCTCTCCTCACTGAATTCTTATTAATCAGTTTTATTTACATGGCATTGTAGTGATCTACTGAAGAGTAAAATGCTTTAAAAACATCTTGAAAGATACAAAAGAGTCCTTGAGGGAGCAGACTTTAATTTAGCAGCAAGTTCCATTATAAACCACATTCAGTGATAAGGCTTGAAAGCAACCCAAACTTGTTTTGTATGTGTGTATTTATTTTCTACTGATGTTGTTAGAATGTCTTCTTGGGAAACTCCCTTACAGTGGAGTGATAAATTGTTTGTGTGGCCATGATGAGGATATCTTTTATTAGGATATAATAATTATTCACGTTAACTACCATGAATTTGTTATAAAAACTTTTTTATTAAACAACTGCTCTCTGGGGCATGTATTTCCCAGGGATAGTAATACAAACCAGAGTGCTGTCTTTGGGGCAAATGTCACACTGTTAAAAGTGAAGATTGAAAAGGAAAACCTAATCTAAATCCCATTACTTTTCTCTAGCAAACAGCCTATTTTCCTCCAAAGCATTACTTTTTTTAAAAAAATGTTTCATTTAAAAAGAAACTCATAGCTTATGGAGATTTCTAAGTTCTCAGCAAAGGGCTCTATTGTTACATTCCCAATGTGAACATACTTCATTTATTTCCTAATCTTTTAAAATGTAGTACCATAGGGTTGACTGGGTTTTAATCCCTGTAGCATTCTTCAGAAGATGATCTTTGTGTAGGCACACAGGAAGAAAAGTTTAGTCTGTGTTACGAAAGCTTCCTCAGCCTTACATATGTGGTAGCTTGCATTTAGTAACGCCCGTGTCGCCGTGGCTGCTGCTGCTGCCCTGGGACTCTCTGCAGTCCCATTAGAGAGTTCAAAGAAAGCTCAGCTATATCGGTGTGAATCGCAGATCCATTTGCAGAGTCTGTGAAAAATTCACTATCTAATTGCGTAAATGAATATTAGAACAATATTTGATTATAGAATGACACACAGGGTTTGCAGGTACTTAATTATTATTGGGAATGCTTTTTAAAAGGCCAGCGATAAAAATGGAATTCCATTTCCTAGACTGTCTACAGAAATCTTTCTGGTAGGATGGTGACTCTGTAGCACCGATCCCTCTAATTTAATTTAAGAAACTAAAAGTAACCATTGGAATTTATTGTTTTCTCAAAAAACCAACCATAACTTGAGAAGAGAAAAGCATTTTGGTAATGAACTGTGTTACAGCAAAGGAATGCAATGTTTTATTCTCTGTTCTGAAGAGGTGGGATCCTTCTGGTCTCACTTCTATAAATTCTTTCTAATTTCAGAAACTCAGTTCTCAAATCTGGAATCATTACTTCAGGATAGCTGCTTTCAATATTGGTAGAAGAATGTAAACAACTTCATGCTTTGAAAGAACTTTGAATTATTTTTGTTGTGGGTGGGGTTTTTTGGTTGTTTTTTTTTTTCCTTCATAAGCCAGTCTGAGGAAGAAAGCTATCACAGGACATTATCTCTGAAGCCACTGAAGAGTTTTTGGTGTTCAGTGCTAAGCTTTAAGTTTGGAAAAAACCTCTCAGCTCTGGGAAAGGCACAGAGATAGCCTAAAATAAAAAGTACTTTATTTTCAGGACAAGAAATCATGACTAAAACTATGAAGAACCAGTGTCCTGAGCTCATTCAGCCATACCCACCAAACCTATCTGAAGCACGAAAAGACAGAAGAGATTTGTCATTACAAACGATCATGCCACCTACCCTTGTGCTAATATGTTTTCAAGTACTGGGAACTCAAATATTAATTCGAATAAAAATAGTATTTAGTCTAATATGAACATGAATCTAAAGAAAACTAGTTGGTGTTCAAACAGAAGGGATCATTTTTTTTCCCGTGAAAGAAAGTAAGCAGATGTAGTCCTGAGTTTCATGCCAGGACTACAAGCAATGGAATTCTTGATCTCAGTGTTTATGTTGAATATACAAAAAATGGATTATGATTCAAAAACAATTATGCAAATTTATGAGAGAAAAATATTAAATACAAATTTACTGCTTTGGCTTAGAAAGTCTTCAAAGTAGAGGCTGCTAGGAGGTGAAAGATTATTCTGGACAAATACCAGTATATGATATATTGTCCTTCTGAAGCATCCTTATTGTCTATAACAGGAGGCAGCGTGGGGGATTAGATAGATTTTGATATGGCTGTTCTTCTGTTGATGCACTGCTGCAATATCATTACTTTGACAGCACTAGTCCTTTGTCACAGAGTAATTCCTCTTACAAGCTGTTAGAGCTGTTAGTCTCTCTGATGCTTGCACTAATATCAAGGACATCAGTCTTCATAGTCAAAGTTAAGAATTAAAATAGTATTTACGAGCATTGTTCTTATTTCTCTTATTGCCTCCTTTTGTGACTTGGAATTCTTCAGCTTGTGTGCCTCTGCTTATCTAACTTAAGAAACTCTTTTTGAGTTTTCATTAGCCAAGATTCTGGGTGATGTTAAAATAAAGAATCAATTGATACTGAAAAGCTCTACCATGATTTTTATTTATCATTGTTCTCTTTAATTTTCATATTTTCTTTGTTTCACAAACTGTATGTGTTGTGCAAGAACAGTGGTGTAGAACAGTGTGAAACATCTATCTGGAGGGGTAAAAAAGCATGTTTGGAAGGGAAACTTCAGTTTTGAGCTGTAAATCAGAGGAAAGTATAATTAGCATCTGAAAATCCTCAATAACAGTTGTATAGTCTTAACCTAATTATTATTATGCATTATAGTAATACATTAGCATGCCTTTAATCATATGTAATCAACACAGATACAGGAATTATTTACCAAAACTTAATGACTTTTAGTCATCCCAGCATATTATACTGTCTTTCTTTAAGGCAATCATGAATCAGAATACAAAGTTTCTTGTATTTTGGATTCTTCTTGAGAGAATATACCTGTGTACATCTGACAGGAGAGGAGTGTTGCTGCATGAGAAGCTTTGAAAAGTGGTAGCAACCCTCACAGCTCTTTATTTCAGACAGTTTTTGTTTTGAAGTCATTGCTGAAGAAGTTTAAGCAGCCTAATTGTGCATGTATGGTGTCATGCATATAGTTTTAAGTAGTTAAATGGGAGCTTTTTCTTCTTTAAATAGTTATCATGCATAAGACTTGATCTGAAGAGTGGTAATTTTACTAAAACAGGGAGGTCTGCTGTCTTTGTTTATATGCTGGAATGCATACTCATCCTTGGAAGGTGACAAAAATAAAAAAAATTATAGACACAGAACCCCGAAAGAAATCTAAAAGTGCTGCTGTTTGAAAGAGAAATTTGAGCTGTGACTCTGAAATGATTGCAGCTTGCAGACCTGTGGGTAGGAAGGTTTGCAGTGCCATTGTGGATCTCCAGCCTTTTCCAGGTCTAGAGGCTGGTGACACAGCTGTTTGACAGCGCTGTGAGACCTTAGTCCCACCCTACAGGCTTTGTGCCAGTGGAGTTGTTGACTTGAGAGCTTTGGGACTTCACAGGGTGCAGAGCAGCCCTTCTGTGCAGTGTAAATGGGTAAGAGCTTGGTCCTAGTACTGGGAGAACATACTGACAATGTAATCATTTAAAAGTCACTCAAGTTATAACACTGACTAGTGACATGCAGGGCTTGCACTGTGTCTGTCAGGTTGCTGTCTGGACTTGGAAGAAAGAACTGTGTCTAGGAAGTTCTTTCTTGGGAAGCTCTTCTGAGTCCAAGGATTGTATTCAGGATTACATTCAATGTAAGGAATACATTCAGTACAACATTTGTTAGTCAACTAATAAAAACCAGTTAGGTGACATCATCATCAGAAATTGACATTATTTTCTTAACCTATAAAATAGGTTCAAAATTGAATCTATCAAATTTAGTTCTGCATTATCCAGATACAAATCAACAAAAATAGGCTCACTGTAGAAGTACTTTCAAAATTCAGTGCATGAAAACTAACTTTTTAATTTTTTATTCAGTGCATAAAAAGTAACTTTTTATTATTTAAAATGGCAAGATAACTAACTAATCTTACTATTTTTAATAATATTTGTAATGTTGCACCCAGTCCTTCAATATTTCCTAAAATATCAAAATAATTCAGGCATACCATAAAAATTGTTTTGTGTTTGGAACTAGAGTGAATTTCACCTTGTGAGTAGTTCTATGTGACACCTTTGATGCCATTTCTGGAGCAACTGCTGAGATTTCTCTTTCTTGCCCCATCTGTGAAACACTACTGCAACAGCCTCAGAGAAGTGTACAGCCTGTGTGGTAATAATAATAATAATAATAATAATAATAATAATAATAATAATAATAATAATAATAATAATAATAATAATAATA
>VZUI01045991.1:0-147264 GCA_013401135.1 Cettia cetti | reverse complement strand
TAATATAATATAATATAATATAATATAATATAATATAATATAATATAATATAATATAATATAATATAATATAATATTTAGGTGCTATAACAGTTGGTATTAGCTTATGTATTTAAGGATCTTTGGGATTCGTTATTCCCGTTAGTCCCATTATTGGGAGTTTCAGCATTATGTTCCTTGGTGTAGATAAACCACAATGGGAGGTCATAGCAAAAGACACTTTTCCAGCTCCTGTAACTGGATGGGTGGTATTTCAGAGCCTACAAAATGGAAAGCAAAATTTTTGTTTGTCATTAGTACCCTACTGATACACAACATCCTTAGGGAAAGCAAAGCAAGATGCTTATTTCTTTCTGGCCTGGAGGAGATGTTGTCAAGCATTGAGGAGCTACTAGCAAGTCCCAATAAGAAGGTTTAAAAGAAAGTTCTAGGAACCTTTCTATGCTGAAAGGTTTTGTGCTTTTGGGAACAAAATAGGGTCATCGTGTCTTCAGTGTACCTAGGGGCTGACATACCAGCATTATTAACTTGTGCTGGAATTCACTTCTGATTAATGTCATATTTCTGCTATTTCTTTTTATCTAAATGTAATATCATTGACATTGATTTCAATGGATTATGGTCTCATAAATTATTGTTTCACTTACATAAAATAATTTATGGAAGAATATCTTGATATTCTAATACAAAATTTATGGTGCTTCTAGTTAATTAATTAGAGGTGTCAGTAATTTTCTAAAATTATATCACATCCCACATAATCATCTCCTTACAGTACTCTCCTAATTCTAATCTCAAAATCATTGAGTTGAGTATGTGGGCAGACTCTTCTGCATGACACATTAGTGGTTTGTCCTCAGATGGCTTTTTTACCATTGCAAACTCAAATCTGATTATTAATTTTAAAATGTGGAGCAGCTCATACTGATCATTACACACTCCTGTGAAGTCCCAGAGTAAAAAATCCACAAATATTTTAATGTTCTTACGTTTGAAAACTGAGGTTTAAAAGCCCCATAGTTTTAACATTGTAGAAATCACCCACTCGTGAAAAATTTATCATAGATTTAAAACTGACTGTGATCTAAAGCAAAGAAGGAAGAAAGAGGAGGGGCAAGATAGAAGACAAGTAGAAATATCCCCATACAAGAGCATCTGAGCTTAACCTTGAATTCTTGGCAGGGATTTGCACTATCTCTTCTGCATACAGAAATGAGATAGGTACGATACTCAAAAAGTGCACTCACATCCTACATTTTTCAAAAAAGAAAATGGATTTGATAGTGTTGTTGAACCCTGGAAGAATTAGACATAGTTCTTCGAAGTCTGGATTTTAGTGTTAATTAAGATGTGACCTACTATCTTTTACTTCTCAGTTGAATTCACTTTTTTCTTTCATGTTTTTTATTCTATCACAAGTATTCTTCTTTTTTTTTAACTCTTCAAAATGCACTCCTACTCTTAAGTATAGCTGGTATTGATTGGTATGCTTCCATTCAAATGTCCCAGAAATGCAGATAAGAGAGCAACGTGATACAGTGTTATGAGAGGTTTCATGTACGTCTCTAAAGAAATGCATCCTTCACTTAATGTGCATGTTTGCAGTGTCATTGAGGAGAGAGTCTCATAGGTTTAATCCTTTTGATTTCTTGCTTTTTCAATCTGGATGAATGCTCATATCAAAGCAAAAGTTCAGATGTTATCCTAAAATGTTTTGGCTTAATGAAGATGCAGGAAAGTAGACTTTGGTTAAAACTTAGGCACTGGTAGCAAAACTCAAAGCCAATTCATTTCCTTGCAGTTCTTGTGGAAACCGCAGTGAATATTGATAGGATGCAATGCGAGTCAAATTAGTCTTTGCAATGGCCATGAATAGAACAGTGTTTCTCTTTACTGAAGCTGATGTCTGTTAGGCATAATGTTTTCATGCAAGTAAGAAAAGTTTCAAGAAAGGAAATGGACAGCTTATATTTTGCTTATATTTTTAGCAATTTATTTTCTTTTTAATTTTGAATGGCAGAACAGTAGTTGTAATACTTCAAAAATATTGAAGACAAAATACATTCCCTTTACATACCTAATATAAGTACTTCACCTCTGAAGTTTTCAACCTTGACATAGCTGTAAAGCTGAACACAACTTTTTGGGAAGGAAATATTTAGTGTACATATTTGAATTTGGCAAGTTGCCTTTCTGGCCCTGATTTTTATGTATGTTTAACCAGCTTTGGTTTATTGATCAAAGAGAAGGACTGGAGAGGGAAGGGGATCAAGCCAAATGAAACATCATTAGAGGGAGAAAGTTTTAGCAGAAAAGGGAAAGTTTTAATCCTAAACGAAAATTTGCTTCATTTTTAAATTTATTTTAAACACTTGTTCTTTATGAAATTCAGTCAAGTTTTAAGCAAAAATTGTTTTTATAAATCGTGTACTAAGACACTTCATAGAAAAGATTGCAGTGCAAATGACTTCGGTGTTCAAAACTCGGTTTTCTTCCATTGGTATTATTGTAGTTCTTATATCAAGAAGGTAGCACATTTTACCAATTAATATGTGCTAACAATTTAATGGATCTGTGTTAATAATTGGATGGATCTTCAATAACTTTCAAACTCCTATTTCTATCATTAGTGAAATGAAGGCTACTTGTTTCTGTATGACCATTTTTGGCATTCAACTAGTGGGTTCTAAGCAAAATATATTATTGTGTATGTGTGGATATTACTGCAAGTAGAAACTGGAGAAGTCATTGGGTTTCTGATAAGGTGAAAAACAAATTATTTCTCCCATGGAAACTAAACAGTGGTTTGCCCATGAAAACCATTCATCTGAAAAAATATCAGAGAACCATCTCTGTAAAATATGTGGTTTCAAGTGAGGTAACTATTTGAAACTACCTGTCTGTTCATTTAGCTATTTCACCCTTCTGTACATCAGTAAAGAAGGATTCTTCTTGCCTTTTAACGTAAGATACTGAAGTATTTATTGTAGCCTTAAGCCTCTTCCAGCTCCTGCTTAAAAGCTGACTAATCCGAACAGTAGAGGGCGATCCACGGTTCATTGTGCAAGGAATGGGGCACAGCTCCTCTAGGACCGTCAGCTTCCACATGATGTTTCTTGGTAAAGTGATGCTTCAAGCTGTCTGTGGGTCACAGCTGGGCTGCAGTTGCTGCAAATCTTTTTCTTTTTTTTTTTTTTTTTTTCCCAGACTGCTGCAAGTTGGGTATTTGCTGCATTAAATTCTAGAGAAATTAAGTTGACCAGAGTACTACTGTGTGCACTCCAAGCAGAAGCTGCACTTCATGTCAAATACTACATTGTGTCACCCTTGAGGGAAAAAAAGGGAACCTTTCTGGACTTGGTCAAGACAACTGTAATAGGAATATATGAGCCAGTTTTAGTCTCTGCCTGCAAACACAGACTGTGAAAACAGCACATTCTTGGGAACAGAGGGGTTGAATTGTGTGTATCAGCATCCCATTGCTCATTCAACATGTACACACAAGAAAACTCGCATACAGCTGGGCAGCTTTTCCTTAGGCTTCCTATTTTTGATACAGAGACTACTGGCACAGTTCTGAATCTGATAACAATCCTAAGAAAATACTCCAATCCAGATGCTGAGGGTCCCAATGCCATGGTGTTGGGTTGTCACTGGTGCAGAATGAGGCAGCTTAGTTAGTGTATGGAGAGGACAGAATAATGGTTGCCTGCTGATTCACCCTGTTTTGCTTTTGGGTGACAATTGGAGTCTTATTCAAGATTTTGAATTTTTATTTGTAAGATTTTAGATTGGCTAAGTCCCAAACCATCATTGACTTCTAACCCATCTAAGGACCCATTCTTCTATGCTGGCGGTATTTGGTCTTTTCTAGTGAAAACGTACTAATCTGAAAGGTTATTTTTGTTCTTGATTACTTTAACCTGCTCAATTTTCCATTCAGAAAAGTGAAACTAATTTGGTTTCTGTTTATCTCACTTCCAAGCTTGTTTTTTCTTTATCCCTACTTTTGGAGCTTTTGTTTTTCAAAAGACACCACAAATTTCAAGCAACAAAATTATTTAAACTAATATTTCATACTGAGGCTTCTGTCAATTGTTTTGATAGTGTCAGAATATTTTACTCTTTCATTTTTGGTTGCATTAGCCAAGATGACTATTGATATAATCAGAAATAAAATTAGTGATTCTTAGTCCTATAATGTGACCACAGAAAATAATGCTAGATTAAAAAGAATTTTAGAGCAATTTAGATGGGGGGGGGGCGGAGGGGAGGGGAAGGCATATAAAACTGGTGTTAAACTTTTGGATATAGAATACTAATCTTTATAGAAGCTGTTGGATAGGAAGTGTTCTCCATTCAATTACTGGAAGAATTGGCATGCAAGAAGATGAAACTTAGCAAAACTAAATTTTTGTGTACTTTCAATAGGAAATTACAAATCATCAAGATCAAACACACATATTGATCCAAAGTGCCATTATCTCAAGCACAATTGAAAAATAAACCTGAAAAGATCAGCAAATATTAACACGGTCCTCCATATTCTCTTATATTTATACCATTTGGGTATCTTTTTGCAGAATGGTATGAGTGTTACAGGGAAGAGATGTTAATGCATATTCTGATGGGATGAAGATTTAAAAACTATTCCAGAGAGGGCAGTCATCAAATTATGTGCACTACAGAACAACAGTATTGTATCTCTTACAAACAGATTTCATGCTGAGATACCTTCTGACAATTGAGATGCAAACTAGAGATGAATTTGTATTTTGAGAGGTTGTTGCATAAATATGAGAAACTTCTTCATCTCTTTTTTGGTAGCACATCTCTGTTGGCTTTTTTAATACAATTAACTACTTAATAATCTTCCAAGGCACAGATACTGTATGAAATAGGCTTTCTTATTTGTTTAAGTACTTTTCATGTTCACTAGATTAAGAAAGGCTGAACTTGTATAAACAGTTAGTAACACAGTAGAGCTGCCCCAGCTTGTCCAAGCTATAAGGTTCTTCTATATTAGTCAAAAAATTACAGCAGTGGGGAACTTCTACATCCTACTGAAGTTAGTAGACTTTGAGCTTAGTTACTGCCTTGCCTGATGAGGCCCACAAGTTCAGTGTTTTTCAGATCTACAGACCAACTGCTACTTCGTAATAATGAGAGAAAGCTCTGGATGCAAATATAGAGGTGCCAGTAGAGTTGGCTGTGTTTAGAAGTGTGTTGTGACTTTCCATCTACTTCTCATTTGTCTTTATCATAGATTTGTAAATTGGAAATATGCAGTAGGTCTACAACAGTGTTTTAAATATAAAAGGCTTTTAACAGCCATTGCACTACTTGTGGTTGATGAGGCAAATGGGAATTACAGAACCCAAACATTTTGGTCAATATATCTAAGTTGAACTGTAATAATGGATTACATTAACAGAGATGTGTTCAGAAGACCAATCTGAAGATTGTCCATATTGACTTGTGAGGCCTCCTGCTATCCCCATGGAGAGAATATAACCACTTAGAGTGGTGAGAAGGTTGGGACTGAGGCCAGGGAGACCAGCTGGCTGGGATATGCATGGGCTGAATCAAATATTGTCAGTACTTAAGAAGCAATGTTTCTTCATTTGCACAGTGATGTGTTTACAAACAGTGGTTAGTTCCATTTTTATTGAAAGTGAAATATTCTTCTTCTCAACCATGCTCTTAGAAAAACAAAACCTTTTTTTTAAAAGAATTAATTCCTCCTTGTGTCAGTCCCTTCCACCCACACACCCTGCATATGCACACAGTAATTTAACATGACATTCAGAAAGAAAAAACAAACACCATTTACAATCAAGACATCAACCTATGTTTTACAATTCAGATTATACAAATTCAGTGCCTGAATTTGCATAGAAAATGTCTGGTTTGCATAATAACTTGAAAACTATTTTCCTTCTCTAATATTTGGGTTTTAACTTCATTTAGTTGTAGTTCTTTCTGGAAGCTGCCAAAGCATTAATACTTACTCCTGGTATTTTTTAATTCTGGTCAAAATATTTGGCTTGGTTATTTTCCATCCTCTAGGAGTGCAGTCGGATCTTTTGCAGACCTCTGGCATCCAAGAGGTTTTCCCCCATTCTTGTTTTTTGTTGTTTTTTTTTTAACTGATTATTTTAGATTATTTTCCCATTCTCCATAATAATGGAGAATGGGAAGTAAATTTGAATCTGAGATTGTGCTAAGTACTTTCTTTAGACCAGAAAGTTAACTTTGGGGGTTTTTTTAGAAGACTTATTTTGTAAGGATTTTTTCCAGCCTGTCATAATAGCAGTAAGAACGTCCTTTTGTTCAGTCAGCAAAGATTTTGTATGTATGACACACTGTAGGCAAACTGTACACTTCTCAGAAACATGTAATTAAAGATGTCAGGAAATTGTAGGTTAGTGTTTGTAAGAAGTCCAGCACATGGAAGTAACTGACAAACCCTCTTGGTACTTAGGATTTTCTTTCTCTCCATAGATAATGCTTAGCTATGTAATTTCCATCTTTGGAGAAATAATTTCTTTTCATTCCTTTCCTTCAGTATTTTTTCTTAACTTGGTGCTTCAGTGAACAATTTTTTTTAAGCAAGATAACAATACTGTAACTTCAGAAGGGAAGTACTTGCATGCCTGCGAACAATCTAGTCCAAATACAGTACTGCAGGCTTTCCTGCACCAATGCAAGTGTCAGAATGTGAATTAGGGGAGGTAGTGCCTGCATCCTGGTTTTCTTATTACAAAGAAGCATTATAAAACCAGAACAGTTCAGACTCAAGGATTTTAGTTACTCAAAGGAATTGGATCTATGAGAACTGTATTCCTTAGAAAAGAGTAGACTAAGAGACTTCTGATTTATTTTGTATCCTGAGAAGATAAGAAAGGGTGAGCTATCAGGTTATTTAATGAAAGTAAGACTAGTACAGGGAAATGTGTTTATTTCTCTGAAAGGAGATGGGGACTAAGGAGACAAATATAGGTTTCATTTCACTAGGAAAATAGCTGAAATATTTAACAATTTGGTATAGCAATCCATAAAGTTACTTGTTATTAGTAGTTGAAAGTAACGTTGAGGTAATGATCCAGATTTATTAAAGCTGAAATTTAAATTAAGTTTGGAGTGGGGTTCAGATGTAAATACTCATAATTTCAACAGTTTTTCTTAGGAGGAGTCATCTGCCAGAACCAGAAACAGGTCACAAGTTTGTATTTGTAATAGGTCAGATTTCATGAACTCCAGTGTTTATCATTGAAGATATTTCTGTAAATTGGATCTGAATTTTCTGCATAATGTCTTTTCTAATAGGCTTTTATCAGAACAGATCAGAAAATAGTTACAAGTAACCAAGTGCCAAAGATATGAGTGTGTTTGAAAAGAAGTAATGGAAAAATGTCCCTCTGTCCCACAAACATAATTCATGTCAGAACAGAGTATAAAAATCACTACTCCGAGGTCTTGTCATGCCACACTTACAAATGTGCCACTGTAACTGGGTTGGCAGAGTTGTAGTGCAAGCCTCCCAAGTACTGATGTAGCATATGCTGAGAGAAAAACCTGTTTTTGTTGGCAAAGGTAGCAGCTGCCTCAAATTTCTGAGTGACATAAGCCACCTGACAAATGCACTCTTATCTCAGTCTAGCTGTAACATAAAGCATAAGGATCCAAATAACCTGCTCCATTGAAAGCCAGCAAACAACCAAATCTCAGAAGTCCCACCCAAGAAAGACAAGTGTTTTGAAACAACAGCTAGTGGAAGTTAAAAACAAATCAGCATTTAGAAAGATGCAGGCTTAAAAAGGCAAACGCTGCTGTATCCCTGGCAGAATACTGGTCTGATGCCATGACTTTGAGGGGATCTATCTGCAGGGTTGGAAGTAAAGGTTTTCTATCCATCTGACATCTCCAAAAATTATTTTCATATTACAACCAGAATTTCTTCCTCTGCTTAATATAGCTTGCATTTGAGGCTAATTTGAACTTGCTGTGCTGATTTTGTACTGCAGTGAATGAAGAACAGTCATGATTAAATCATCAGGCTGGGAGAACGGTAACACACAGTCTGGTGTACAGCAGTATCTCAAATCACTGCATCTATTTTTGCAGTGACTGTTAGACTGAATATTACATGAAATTAAATTTTGATTTAAAAAGAAACACAGTTTTTAGCTTCTACACAAGTCAACAAGTTTATATAAAGATTTTGAGGGAACAGTTGCTTCACAGTTATCTGTTAACAAGAGTGGAGAAATAAGAGGCTTTTTAATGCTAAGAGTTTTCATAAACCAGGGCGTGATTTCACAAGATTTCAGCTATCACAGCAGCTGAAAGGGAGTGGGCTGACTCTTTTCTCTGGCTCTTCTCTTCTTTCCTGCTCCTGCCACGCAGTTCTGTCTTTGCCTTGCATCAGCTTCTGTGCTCATGGACCAGAAGATGTGCCTGTTCCACTTTCTGACCTGGCAAGGAACAGCTGCCACCCTAGGTAGTTTTCTGCCACTTTAGCAAACTGATTTAATTTAATGTGAAATTGGGTGACTATTAGAACCCATTTTTTGTAATAGCAAAGTGATAATTTGTATCAAGTGATTTAGTAAAGCTATGCCCTTAGGGTGAAGTTTCACAGGATGCCCGAGCTGTTTTTGCAGCTTGCTGCTGTCAAAAAGAATACCCCAGGTACACGTTTCTTACTGCCTTCCCTGTGTTTGGTCCTGCTCCTTTTTCAGCTGGCTCAGCTCACTCAGCTGGCAGAAAATGAGCCCAGCAAGAGTGTGAACAGCTTTATGTCAGTTCAGTGAACTGAACTGGGAGGTATCAGACAAATGCCAGAGCCAGCATTGCTGTGGACTGGCACTGGGTAGACTCAGAGGAGAAGAGGAGAGGAGGGAAACCTCCTTATGCAGCAGAGGAATGCAAGGTTGGCTCAGCTGACTTGTGAAACTACACAGTAACACAACCGTTTTCTCATTGTGAAGATGCACTCTCATATAGAATTCATTTTGAAGATTAAAAAAAAAATCTTCTGTCATTCAAAGATACTAAGAATATATATGTATTTTCCCCCCACGATTAGATGGTCCCAAATCAAAGGTCAAAGAGAATAAATAGAATTTGGGTTGGGGGTGTTGGGACCACAGACTCCCAACTACATATATCTGCACTGTATGCCGAAAAAAGAAATTTTTGTTTGTTAAAATTTTTATGCAGTCTAACACTTCTGCAAGAAATGCTGAGTTTTCCTGTGTTTCTTCCTTGAAATAGAAGCTCGGGGGGGGGGGGGGGGGGGAAGGTGTTTCTATAATCATTAACACCCTAATTAACACCTTACTGTTCTTTCAAATGGGTTGGTAGGATAGTTGATGGAGCTGTAGCAGCTGGAGGCAAAACTTTCTTGGCTTATAACCTTGTAGCATGAAGTGGGGGGTGGATAGAAAATCATAAAGAAAGAGCTCGGTTAATGTCCTGAAAAGAGGAAGTATAAGATACTGAGATACTGAAATAGGACAATGAATAAAATCAGTATTAAAATACCCGCGGCTGCGTCACTGCTGCTATCGCTCGGCGTGTGTTTTGTTGGAGGCAGTACTGCTGCACTGCAGGCTGGAAGGAGATTTGCCAGCAGAGCTCATTGGGGGAGCCCACTCCTCAGCTCCAAAGCACAGAGCCGCCTTAAGTCCATATTCAAACGAAAATAGTCATTGGGGCTAGGCAACTTTTTGCAGGGATAACTGTGTCTGTGGGAAAGTTCTTGCCAACATTGTTAACGATACAGTTTCACGATTCCTTTAAGCCAGCCTGTGTGTGGGCTGGCGTCAAAAAGGGAGGTCCCAGCCATGTGTTTCTGCCGCCTCTCTGGTGCCAGTGTGAGCGTGAGTGGTAAACTGTAAAACTAACCTAGGGAAAAAAGCATGGGAGGGGTTGGCCAGATCGCATCCCTGATTTCTCACCATCTGATTGCACAAATGCCAGCGCTGGCACCGGGGAGGTTGGCTGGGGGGCGGAGGAGAGAGAGGCCCTTCAGCTGCAGCCCTGGCTCGGGCTGTTTTACAGCGATGGAGAACGCACAGTCTGAGGCGGGGGGGTGGGGATTGTTTAATTATTATTATGATTATTATTCTAAATGAGTCATATCATTGGAACACATTTCAAGATAGAGATTCTGTCCGGGAGACATTCGGTGCTTAAGAGGCTGGCCCTGCTCTGGTTCCATGTAGGTCACTGAGGAGTGCAGTCTCTTGTTCCCAGCATATCACTACAGCTACTGCCAGCAGGAACGCAGGGTTTCTTAATTAATTTTGCTCCACGTAGTACAGTACACACCTAAGCCTCTGATGGAGCACAACCATAGTTTCCAGTTTAACAATGTATCAAGGTGCGTCATTAATATACAGTTACATATGCTAAGTCCTGTCTTATGTAAGCAATAACACACAACAAGGTGTGTTTTAGTCAGCCAGTGTGCATACATCTTGGATGTACTGGGGCAGCAGTGTTGCTGAGGGCTATAACACACCCAGGGTGTGGGTATATTAGCTGACTAATCCACATTTTGTAGTGTTACTGTGTTTATTAAATACATTGAAGGGAAAATTTTAGAGGTAAATTAGAATCTGAATTATGAAGAATCAATGCACTGCATAACTGGATGTGAGCAAAAACGTCTCCAAGAAGTAACTGAAACTGTAGGGCTACTTCTACGTTTTAAACTTCCCTTTTTGTGTATCTTCCTCACAGGTAGCAACCAGTGGTTGTGGTTGATTTGGCTGTGGAAACAGCTGGTCGGTGTTTACTGAGCCATTAATCTTGGTGAAGTTGTCCTGATCTGAGTCTCAGCTCTAAAATTGCAACCTGTATATAAGGGAAAAAGGTTTAGGGAAGCACATTTTTTGTATATTCTATCTAATATCCATTTTTCTTAGGGTTTTTTCCCATGTATCTTAGGAAAGAAACATTTTTGGCCTTCATATTTGGACCTTGAAATTTCAGAATGATCACTAAATTTTAAATTGAATTAGTAGTTACCCGCATCATGTGCAGGTGATTTTGGTAGGAGCTAGATCAGGTCTTAACGATCAGCCATTTTCAGTTGAAGAAGATTTATAAGCTGAGAGTGACACAGATGCACAGAAGGTGTCACAGTTCTGCTGGGGTTAGTGTTCTCAGCTTCTTGGGAGTCTGCACTTTTATCTCAGATGTTTCTGCACTGTATTTTTCAGTATGCCTCCAGCCAGCATTCAGTTTCCATCTCTGCAATGTTTTCTTCTCTGAGCAAGAATGAACCTGTTAGTGGCTATTTTAAAAAGTACTGAGTTTGTTGAAGTTTCTGTCGTTTTGCAGTTTAAGGATTTTATTTCTTAAAGCTGATGTTGACAATCTTATACAAGCACCTGCTTTCCTTCAGCTCTGAAACTTGGGAATTTTTTTGGGCTCAAAGAACAGCTATTGGACATTCACTGTTGACCAGATGCTAAAATGATTGCTATCTGTTAGCCACCAAGTTGACAATGTATCAAGGATGCTGGGTTATATTAATTCCACTATTAATATTGTCTTAGAAATTAAATAACCTAAACAGTAACCTTCCATTCCCCCAAAATCACTTCAGAAGTTCTTCCAAAACTTTATTTACCTATTTATTAAAACAAATTGCTGACGAAAACTTGAAACGTTATTATATAGCCTTTGTCCCTCCTTTGACTAGAGAAAATTAAGAATTAATCTGCTGATGTCAAAGCTGATGTCCAGGACAGCCAGGAATACTTTAGCAGTAAAAGTGCCTGGGTGCAATCAGGTATTGTGACTTGTGTGGTAGCGATATGCCTCTGCACAAAAACAAAGGAAGTTTCACTGCCATGCAGAGCACCATGTTTAATTGTCCTTAGTTTACCTGTGCAGTTGACAATTCGAATATGTTCTTGGCCTTATTACTGTGCTATTTTGATACAGTTAATCCAACATTTTGCTTCTCCTCTCCGTAGCTGATTGGTTCAGTTTGGTTTTTTCCCTCCATATCTTGGGGCTTCTCTAAGTTCTGCAGAACTTGCCAGACCTGTACTTGGCCTTGCATGCTTTGGCCTAGTTTGTAATTCTTGTAAGCCTGACCTTCGACCACTGTTCAGAGTTCAAATAAATAATATAAGTGACTGTTATATCTGTGAATTGTAGCATCATTTGGTTGGAAAAAAATGATTGAGATAATCAAGTCCAACCATTAGCCCAAGACCACCAATTCCACCAGTAAACCATGACCCTAAGCATCTGCCCTCTTTCTGCTTCTACCAATGTAGTATTTAGCTGGTTTGGTTGCACAATTATTTTTTTTTTCTTTCCCAGTTACCTTATATATATATATATATATACCTAATAGGCAAGCTGTTTTGTTACCGTGAATATGATGCTTTAGAAAGTGTCACCTTCACTACTTACAACAGGAGATTGTAATATGTGAAGGTGTTTGGTGTTTTAGAAGTCTTCCTGGAAACCACAATTAAAGAAAATTATATCTTTCAGAATGTTCTCTTTTATGGTCTGTCACCTGTAGTTAAGAGTCCTTAACAGGACAAAAAATAAAAACTTACCATCTAATGAATGAATAATTTCCCTAAGCAATTTGATAGCAATATTAGAAGCAATCCATTGTGGTAAAGTCACAAAAACTGTATTCCAGTGACAGAAGATGGAAAGTTATCTTAATTATTTATCTTCAGGGATGGCAAAATTATTGTAAGCAGATTTAAAAGAGGCATCCACTTCTGCAGCTTTAGAATTGGAAAATAAATTATAGCCTATGTTAATTGGAGCTCACTTAAACATGGTGCAGAATGCCATTATCTGTGGTATGGCACTATGGTTCAAAATCAAAATTTACTTTAAAAAGGTTATTAAATTTTCCCCTAAGAATTGTAATTCAGCTCCTTCATTTATCTTGATAAACTGGAAAGTTAGTGTTTAGGAGAATGGATGAATAACTAGAAGCATTGCTTCCTATCATGAGGGTAATTTACATAGTAAAAACCAAACAACTGACATGGGTATATTTTTCCTGTCCAGTGTAGGTGTGAATCCTCAACCAAAGTTATTACATGTCTTAATCAGTTCTCCTGTATGTGATAGTATTATTAATGGATATGATTTCAGGGGGAAAAAAATTGTATTGACTTGATGAGATCCCTGTGGATTTAATTTTGTTTCTAAAAAGAAGTAAATCTCCTCCTGAACGTTTCTATATTAATTCCAGTTTATTCTACAACCTTAGAAGTTATCTAATATCCCAGTAACCGTAGTAACTACTTTTTGTTTAAAATTACTTTGATGAGCCAGCTATTAACAATATGAGTAATATGATCCCAAGGAAAATAATTTCATTTGAGAAATTTGTGAAGCCAAACCTGATATGTCTAGTTTTTCTTGGACAGATAGGTGAGGGATAACCACTTTTGGTGTGCATCAGTGCCAGGCTCTTCTGTTCCTTAGTCCTAGCTAATGTGAGGCTACAACAGAGAAACTCTTAACTCTCAGTAGCATTATATCAGCAAATCAAATCAGCACAGGCTCATGATAGAAAATTGAAATGAGGAGGTGTGAGGGGGTTTGAGACTGTATCTGTAGAATATATTTGCATTAGAGATGGTGGATCACATATAGTTGGGGATTAATTATGAGAAAATGTAGAATCTGTATTTTTATTGTGTTCTGTTTGTATCACTACAAGTATTCCATAACTGGTTCAATATTGCTTGAGAGTATGAAACAGTGTATTTGGGCAATACTCCCATCACAACCTTGCAAACTATGTTGATTTTTATTTATCTGAATTTCCTACAAGGGAAGTAAAGTTAGAGGTCCAGGAGAACCATTGTCCAACTGGAATAGAAAAAGGGGAATATCTCTGGGTGTGTCCATTGGGTCTGCTCAGTGCAGCTGAGTAGGCTGAATGGTAGCAGGCAGGAGGTACTTTACAGCCTTTGTGTACTGCTATTGAAATTGTGGTAGCAACAGACATGTTTAAACGTCTGTCATCAGTCTTATTCTAGTTTGATTTCTGAAAGAATAGGGAGACAGGGAAGACAAACAGCTGCGCTAGGAAGTCTTTACAGCAGCACAGTGCTTAGGAGAAACATTGTGGTGATGCTAGTGAGACAGAGCATGCTTAAACGCGTGTTAGCCAAAAGGCAGCAAAATAATAGTTTTTTCCTTTGTCTTGTGACATTGGGATTAATATGGCAAGTGTGGTTGCTTATTATTGGGGTTTTCTGACTTATTCTGTTGTGCCACCTGCAACTTTAGAATGTTTTATCTCCTATTATTTTCATAATAGGCGTTGTCTCAGGTTGAAACTTTCATAAGCTATTCTTGATTAATTTTCAGTTTTCTGGAAGATTGCAAAGAAGTTTTATGTTGTTATTATTATCTGGTTGTAGTTTTAAAAATTCTAGTGGCTTTTGTTTAACTCTACTTTTCTGAGAGCTTACTGCCTGTGGCAAGAATTTGACTTCTGTTTCAACACTGTGGGTTTCCCATCCTTTGGAATCTTTCCCTATTTGAAATCTTTTTTAAAGCTTGAAACTCTTAAAAATAAGTGGCAGCTTCTTACAGGCTCATTAAAGATTTCTTCCGTATTAGAAGCAAGTATCTGAGAATTCTCTTCTCCATGAGTATGCTAAAGCTTCTTGCAGTGAACAGCTGGTTGTACGGTCCCCCAACAGCTGCTACTTCCATTTAAACACTGCATGCATCATGCCAGCCTGAGCCTGAGCCTGTACCTTATCTTCCCCACTCCTCAGTGTAGTAAGATTGTAAGTATGCCATACCTAAAAATAAGTGGGTTCCAGTATAGGGCAAGGGAGTGAAGCAAGAGCCTGCACTTGATAATTCTTGCTTTGGGCTAAAGTGAAACAGAGCTACAGAACTGACAGTAGAACTTCAAATTTCCCAGTATATTCTGGGTCACAAGAGCCAATGGTCTGGAAAATGTAAATTAACTGCCTGAGCTAATGTTTTCATGTCTGTTGATTTATTGTGATCTAATATTTGAATTCCCACTGGTTGGTCTTCTTCATGGTCTCATGGAATCAAAGTAACAACTGGAGCAAAGTCTGTGTTTTAGCTCTTTGAAATATGCACTTCATTTCTTACATGTGTATTTTCTGTGCTCAGTTTAAAAGTCTGTAGCTGAAAACTTTGCTTAATGTTTTAATCAGTCTTAAAAACTGATTTATTACTGAAAGGCTATAAAAAAATGGTATCTGATTTTTCAGTTATTCTAGATGGGATGCTGTGGTTGCATGCATTACTGTTAAGCATAGCTCATATTTGTTTAATGCTTGAGTTTGACAGATATTCAGGAGCTGAGGGATACAACCTTAGGCAGTTGAAGACATTTTGGTGAAAGTGAGGGCAGCTGAGCAGTATGGCAGGGTTGAACCAGTTTTCTCATTTGAAGAGAAGTAGAATGTTTCAAGTTTATGGCATGCAAGTCTTAATTAGTCATAAGGCCTTCTGGATGTTGATGTTAATAGTGTTTTGTTTGTTTGGGGGTTTTTGAGGGGGTTTTGGATTTGGTTTGGGGGTTTTCTTCCAAATCTATAACTCATGAAAATAATTTTCAGCCATTTCAGACACACTACTATAAAATCCACTTGTGAATTTGGTATGTGATTTACATTTATGCATAGCTTTCTATTCTAGGATAAACATCTATTGATTTGATCACATACTAGGTGCCTAGGTAATCCCTCTGTGATTTTGCAATTCTGAAACACTGGTTAAATACGAACACAATTTTTAATTAGGTTTCCCCTGTGCTGAACTTGCTGCAGCCTGGTCTGTTCTCCATTACTTTGCTGGTCAGAAGTTGTTGACCTTTAGATTATACTGCAAAATCCATCTGTTGCTGCAGGCTTTTGTAAAGAGAGATGTAAAGAAATATTATTTCCTGTCAGTCAGCCATGTAAACAAACTTGAATACAGACAGTGGCTCAGTTTCCAAGATCTGAGTTCATTCAGAATAAGGAGGGAGAGGAGAAGCTGTGAACCAGTGCTTCCTATTCACTGGAGAATCCTTTCTCAGCTGTTGTGCCCTACTAAAATGCCACTGTCCTATTTTCAAATCCCCCTGCTCTCCATGGGAGAAGCTGCTCTGTGGATAACCCTAACCACTAATTAAATCCTCTCCTGTGATCTAGGAAGACAAAGGCCATAACCTCCATTTGCTTATCTCTCTGTGCCCTCCCCAGGTGCCAGCTTCCAGCTTGTTCTTACGGCAGTCTCACCCAGGAGTCTTCCTTGTTAGCAATGTGATATTTGCACTTTGTTATGTACCCATCAGCTGTCTATTTCCATACCCTAACCACTCTTTGACATTTCTCCTAATTCAGTGTTTTCTGTACCACAGCCTTTAAGATTGTCTAGAGAACTTACCCTCATTTTTTTCCCCAATATTGGTTGGTGATATACTTAACAAGTCTTTGATTAACTACAAGTTAATGATCCTATTGTGTTTTAAATATGGTCATTCCGGTAACTTTTACTCATATAAATGCCACTGATATGTCTGAAATTTCTGAGTCAAATTTAAAATGAGACTGACAAATAGTTCTCCTAATTACAATGCAATGAGGTTCTTGCTCCTTCATTTGTGTTACATTAATTGTCAATGCCTTTTAATTATGCAAATTTTCCTCCACTAATCTGGTAAGCACACTGTACTCAAAATTATTTTGGTTATGTTCTCAGATGTGTTTGCAACATTTTATAATTTTAACTTGCTATATTTTATTATTCTCTCAACTCTAAACCTGTGATTTTTGTTTCTCATTGAAAAGCTATAATATCCTACTTTTACTGCACTGGTATGTCCTATGGCAATAGTATTCTTTAACCTGTTATCTTTATTAGAAGTTTTTATTTCATTTAGAAAATGAAGAAAAGATCTGCTTTTCTTGGCTCTGAGCGTCTGTTCGGAGGACTCCCCACAGTATATAACCATTACAAAATTATCCTCTTCTCATAGTTTTGTGATCTTAGTCCTTTCCACTGCCTTATTATCCTTTCAAAAAGTGCTTCCTAGTGGTGTTCACATTAAACAAGAGAAAATACACCCATAATTTGTTCTCAAATCAAAAGTTAGATATGGTGTTCTGATGTGTTAGTGTTCTTGTCATATATATGCTACAAATACATGGGAACATGCTCTTCAAAAACTTCACTGATTTCTGTTTCCCTGATCAAATTCAGAAATGGCACCATACAAGAAATGTCACTCTTAGTGTCAGTTTTGAGGGCAGTCTCTCCGGTGTATTAATTTTTTGGATAGAAATATGATAAAGGATGGACACAACTAGAAGGTGTCTCATGTCCAGAGCTTTATCCAGGAAACCTTTCAAGGGAAATTATAAAAAATAATTTCAAGCTGATTAAATAGCCTTCCTTCATATGAGGTGTCCATCAGAAGACTTCTTGTTATCTGCAATCTTTTATCTGTCTTAGAATGTTTATGTCTGTAAATATTGAGATTATAGAAAAAGCTTGTTGGAAATGCATGGTGGTAGTTTAGATTCTTGTTTTTATTGCTCTACCAAGTTTATTAGTCTGTGTTATTTAGCAAAGTCAGACATCCAGGTTATACTCTGAAGTGTGTACTTCTCAAAAACTCGTCTCTTAAGAGACAAAGATGCCAGTCTTCTTGTTTAGGGGTAGTTCTCCTTAACAACTCAAATGTTCACCAAATGAACATACACCATCTGCAGTGGAGGTAGTAATTCATCACTATTTACAAAGAATTTGAGAAATTACTTTAGGTTTGTATAAGAATTCACTTTCTAGACTGACACATGAAGTAGTATTCTGAAGAAGAGGGAAAGTCTTGGACTTATACCACAAAGATCACATTTCAGACTTCTGATTTTTGCCTGTCACACAGTTTGATCATATCAATCTGTTTTTTCAGTATATAGAATTGTCTAAAAAAAATTAAGGTGTTACAAAGTGGTATTTTAGAACAATTTGACTAATTAAGTAGCAACAGGTCAGGTAGTCCCAATGGTAATTGTTCAAGAAATTGTTAAATCTGTAGTTCTGATATGCAGCCTATCAGGTAAACCATTATCTAAACTAACATTTTTTAGAGGGCTTCAGGGATCATTCTGGCAATTAACTTAGGCTTCTGTAAGGCTGAACTATTAGGCATGATAATAGGGAAGGGATGGGTAAACAGAAAGATAAATACAGGGGATTACATAAGAGTCAATATAATGTCTGTGGAGGGAAGTCATATTTATCCAGTTCCTCCAAGTGAGTCAATAGTGTGTGAAGAATTGTAACCTGTTTGACATAGTGGACAGGGAATTTGAAAAGACATTTCTTAAGGCTTCTCAGTAGAACTTTCAAAAGCAGCTGTGAGAAGCCATGAGACAGAGAAATTCTTCTCATGGATTAATAGCCTCTTAAATGGTAGAAAATAATAAATGGCTAGTATTGCACCATAAATGTAGATTATTTTTATAAGCCCACCAGGATCTTTGATCTGCAATGCATTTATAAATTACCTGGAAAAGGAGATGCCAAAGATTTTTTGATGATACAGAAGTATTCAAAACTAAGGCTGATGGGAAGAGTTGCAGACAATCAAAATATTGATTGAATGGGTGACAATTGCAGTAACATTTGGCAATGATAAATTCTGAAAAATGTATATAGAGAAAAATCCTCCTAACTCTTATACAGGCCTTGAGGCTTGCTGAAGATTGATTCAAGAAAAATGTCCATGAAGCCAGAAATGAGTAAGGAGCTCCCCTGTGGCTGGTCAGGCTCTTTTGTGGGCTGCTACCTGGTGTAATGGGCACAAGCTCCTAATTTTGGCTAAGGTCAGCCTTCAGTCATTATTACAATAGCCAATCAGATGAGATAGGCTTTGTAGAGGCTTGAGCTTGATTGGAAGGGAACATCTTTTCTTCATAGTGCAGGTGCTGGGATGTAGAGAAGGTGTGTGCCAGTCCTTGTGCTGCAGCAGTACGAAAAGGGCAAGCTGGTGGAGGCCTCTGGCAAGTTGTCATCCAGTGCCTAAAGCTGTCATCCAAGAGCCTAAAGCCACTTGAGTGATGGGAGAGTGTAAACTCTGGGTCCAGAAGGACCACTGGGCCGAGGCACATTGATCACACATCCAGCTTCTTTGGGAGGAGACTGGAGCATGTGTGTACATCTACTTCTTGAAAAAGTAAGAGCACCAGGAAGCTTGTTAGCAGCCTCCCTCCTGGCAGAGAGTTACACCTCTCTAACAGATCCACAGGAAATGCAAGAAGAAAGAGCTCTCTATGTACACCTTTTCTCTCTGGATCCAGTTCATTTTGGCTCTTGCAAGATTGGCCACAAATGACTGGGAATAGCTGGAGGTGTAAGAGGAGGTTTAGGCAGGGAGGATAACATCGAGTGCTGATGTTGTTTCAGCATCTATGTGAAGACCTAATTGGAAGGCAGGGAATCTTTCCTTCCTCAGATGACAGAAATCAGACCCAAGACCTTGATTTTATGGAAAAATGGTAGCCAAGTACTTTTAGAATGGATTTTTTTCTGGCATCTTCTGAGGTGGTCTCTTCCTTCTCACCTGTATTCTCAACTGTATTCCAAAGGAATACAGGGTTTTCTCAAGGACTCAAGAGTGCTGTGGTTGGTGGTTGTTACCTTTTTATATCACTGTCTCTACACATAGGTGATGAGGCAGCAGTGACCTCATCTAATGATGTGAAGGGACCTGCCCCTGTCATTAATTAAGTTTGCTGAATTTGTCCCCTAGGACAAATTTCCAGCACCTGCTCAGGGGTGTCTGTGGAGGGATGGCTGGGAAAACTGGGTGTGGAATGATAGGATACATAAAGCAGTGCAGAAGGGGAAGAAGTAGGAGAGGATTAGCAGGAGAGGAAATGGTATCTTCTCTCAAGATGTCCCTCTTTAAGCCTGCTAAGAAACGTTTCTTGTGTTTAGTGGCTTTGGCCAGCTATAAGCATGTCTTCTATAAGCAGCACCTTAGAACCTACTGGAGCTTTTTGATGGTACTGTGGAGGAAGCATCTATGGATAGTCAGCAACTTCCATTCTTTAAAAGGACCAAATTCCTTCTTCCTCGTCCAAGGGACAATCTCTTTAGATTTGTGCTGGGACCTAGCACAGGAAGAAGCTGCTTTTCTGGGAAGACATGAACTTTATAAAGGGATCACTTGAAAAACACAGTGAAGGACTTACCTAGTCTTCCCCATTCCATGTAGTACCCCAGCACATGGCTGGGTCTTGCTCTGATCACTGGTGTGTTCCCCTTGTGCATGTGGGTGGTGAGGGAAGTTCTTGCAGGGAGAAGGGGCTTGGATTATGGGGGGGGAAAAGAGCTATTTTGGCGAGGAAGGGAAGAAGGAAGAATGAGAGAGAGGTATGAGTGAAACAGGTTCTGGTCATGTTGTATAAATTAATGTGTGCGTAGCCCACTGATTCACATGCAGGTAAGATCAGTCCATCTGCCTGTGGGCTGTGGGCTTGGTTTGCACGGTAGCCATTTGAGGTTGATAGTCCTGTCATGTACCAAGAGCAAAGAACTTGAGGCCTAGGAGGTGGACTCTCAATCTGACCCAGCAGTCAGCACAGAGAAAAAGTAATATGACATACAGCTGGTCTGTCACAAATCCCATTAATAAACGAAGAATCATAGTAATGAGAGTTGCAAATAGTTCATAGGCTAAAGTGTGTTCACACAAACAAAATGTCTGTAGAACAGCTATGACTAGTTAGTTAATTAAAATGATAGATTTACTGTAATTTATGAGTGAAACTAGATTCTAAATTCACTGAGTACGTAAATGATTGGAAATGATTAATTGGCTTTTGTTAAATGAGAGGGAGGACTAGAGAGTGCTATGTTCTGAGCAACTGACATGTGATAATGACTGCTCCTGCAGAAAAGCATACTAGAAAGTCATCTGAGACACTCATTAACATCTACCACTGCCCTTTCTGTAAATTAAAGTCATTAAAACCCAATATAGCTACTCCGGAACTTAAATAATAATTTTTACCTTACTAAAATGTTTCATTTGATTTTACTGTAGTGGTCTTAGAGGCTGAAACTTATTTTGAGCAGGTTGGGGAAAGTAAACCTAATCCAGAAAGCCATAACTTGTTTTATATTACTGTATTAAGGGATAAAAATTAATTTAAACTGTTTCATTGTCAATTCGCTTCTTGTTTTCACTGCAAAGAGTGATGATTTTCCTGGCAGTTCAACGTGTATTTTCTAAGAATAGAGTGAGAACATCACCTCATTTTTTACAGATCATCAGATGTCCACCAGCTAGGGGGACTTTGTGTTGGGTTGAATTTAAATCAGCAGTTTAGATGTGAAAAACTTAATATCTCATTAGCAATCCCTTGATCCACCCAGTTCCCCTGGGTGCTGTTTTAGAATGATAATCCCAATCATTCTTCAAATCTTTAGAAACAATCAGTTTTAAATGCAACTCTCAGAAGATAAGACTTCCTGCTAATTTTACCCAAAAAAACCCCAGAACACCCCAAACAAAACAAAGCAACACAGGTGAGCTAGGGGCTTTGATCAGACAGGTATTCTTTTTATGTCGTATTTAGTCATTTTAGATTTTGTTTCTACATGTCTTATACTATGCTAGGGAGTAATCCAAATATAGTATTAAAAAGAAGGGTAAAGAGCTTCAAAATCAACCTCTTAGCCAACTTAGATTTGCTTGAGTCCTTGAAATAATGCAATAAATCTATTCTTTAATGTACAAAATTATTTTTATCCTGGCATAAAGGCAGTTTTTTCTTACTGAAAAAAGGATCATAGATTTGGTTGAATCAACTATTCCTCAAAATCTCCTTTAAAATTCAAAAATCCTCTGACAAAGCACTGAGACTTTCTTTAAAAGTCTCATTGTCACTATCTGGCTTATGATAATAGTTTCCTTAATAGAGTGCCACTGATGTTACTTGTTCTCTGTGTTACTGGTCAGGGTCTTTGTGGGTCTTTGCTGAAAGCTGGATTTGCTGGTGTCAACAGGAATTGAGTTTATTCGTTTTCCTGGAACAGCAATGAGATCATCACATCAGCTTTGTGTTGTGACATGATTAATTTTGCAGCGTGACTCAGTTACCTTGTCCTGGAGGACAAAGTTGTAAGATTGGTGGGCATAGGAGTGAAAGGCAGGATCTTGTGGCAGACATCCAGGTGCTCAATCTGCATCTGAAATCATTAGGTTTTTAAAAGAATACAGTGTAAGAGTGTGTAATGACTTCTTGTTCAACAAGAATCTCTCTGCCTGCATTTTTGTAACTGTTAATATTTAAATTATTGACCTAATCAGGTTAAGTGTAAGGGCTGTAACATCTAATTTTAAGGCACACCTTGTTAATGGTAGTTGTACCAGGGCAAATGCAAAACACTGGTGTAATTAGCTGCACATCAGCAAAAATGTGTGAGGGATTTTCGCTTGAGAGCTCTAAAACAAATCAAACTGCTTTATGAAGTTAAAAATGCTTTATTTATAACCTGTGCATATTTATTATTAATATCTTCATGTGCTAATAGTGCTTTATGATTTAGTCAAAGTGAAAATGAGAGGGAAAAGTACCCAGTTCCCACCCTGATTAGATCACAGCTGAAAGCTGGGTTGTGGGTCGCTGGGTTGTGGGTCGCTGGTTTTCACAGTTTGATAGGACTGTCTCTTCAGCTGAAGCCAAGGCTGCAGAAGTGACAGTGCTGTAAGCCAGGTGTGAGATTATTCATTGCTCGATCTGTGTGGACAAAGTTTGTTAGAACCTTTGCATTCAATAGGGTTTCCTTTAGTCAGTGCTATCCATTCCTTGAATGGATACACCCACAAGATAAAAGCAAAAATGTATAAAATAAGAAAATGTCTGTTCCTCTGCCCATACTGAAATACAACTTGAGATAACAAAAGCTTTCTCCCTGAAAGACTTAATCATGTAATTCGAGATTGAAGTTTAACTTGTTTCAGCAGGCATTTCATGGCAAAATAAACACAGCATCACAAAGCAGGTTAACATTCAGCCACAGCTGCTGGCCTCATATTTATTAATTTTTTTTCCCCAGGATTTGCTCTGCACTTTTAGAGAACAATCACTTCCCTAATTTTTTCTCAGTAGACATTGACTTCTAGGCTGTTTGTTCAAGATAAGCATCAAAATGAGAATGCAAAGGTCAATCTGTGCTGTATTAGAGAGTTACATAGAGAAACAGTCAGTTAGTCTTCCAGAGAATGCCCTCGAATCAAATTAAATTACTTCCTATAAGATAAGTGTTTTCTTTGGAAATTCTGCAGATTTTGTGTTTGCAGAACAGACTTTGCCTTTGCTATGTACTTTGCTGAAAGTTTTCCTCTCATCTTTCTACCTCTTTATCTCCACCTTTTAATGGCAAAGTCTGTGAGTTCATGCTTAAGGCTCTGAGATGGTGGCAGCAGTGGAGATTGTGCTACATGGTCCACCACTGCCTCTGCTGCACTGTCCTGTCTCTCTGCTGTCCCTGCTCCACAGACCTGGAAACCTCTCTCAGGTCAGCATTTGTGCAGTCACACCTTCATTGGTTGTTCCAGATAAATTGGAAACCAAGCAAGTGAGTTTGAAACAGGGATCTTATTCTCCCTTTCCTGCTCTGGGGACAGGAACCACTGGCAAAAAATATGGAGCACACAGTTGTAACAGGGATTTTTTTTTTTTTTTTTTTTTTTTTTTTTTTACTGTAGCAACTAAACCCAACAAAACCCCTTTGGATAACATAACTGATGGCATAAGTAATCTCAATTAAAATATGTTCTATAAAAATGAGGATGCATTAAAAAATTACCCATTATGGTACCATCAAGGTAAAGGAGTCGAAAAAGCTGTTGCTTGCTCAGTTGGAAATTAATGCTACATTTGCTGAGATAACACAGCCACCTGTATGGGCTACCCCCATCTTTTACAACACAGGCTAAAATAGATCACTGTAAATCACCAACAGAGATGGTTCAAGCCAGCCCACTTAACACTGCCACATGGTGAGTGCATGTATACATAGGTTTCACATTCTAGCTGAGTAGTTGGTAATCTCTTGAACTGCTTTAGCTGAAGTGCTTGTGATTTCTTGACTCTTAATTGCATTATTTTAATTTAGCTAAAATTTGTTTAACTACACAATGGAGGAGATAAGCTGGTGTATCTGTGGTAACAGTGCCAGACAGAGCTTTCTATGTGGAGAGGATAAACAATTTAAACAGATATTTTGTAACTTCTACACTGTTTTCTGGACACTGTAGTATATTTCTCCTTGCCTTGTCCCACTTTGGCAATCACAACTGGGCATTTGCATTGGGACAAAATTTCCTTGCCATGGCCACGACCTGCACAGACAGCCAGTCTTATTCCCCTTGTTCCATCTTTTGTCAAGTATTATGCAGAATTGTCATGCATCACCCTTCTTCTTATACTGCCAGGGATGAGTTACTTGAGTTTTATCCTTAAATAACATGATTATTGGTGTTCCCTGACTTCTATAATTAACAGTAAAGCATTATGTTGCCATTCATGCCACTAGTTAGAGACATCATGTTGGATTCGTGACCTTTGTATCTTTTTCGTCTATTGTTGATAGAAGACTGCCAGGTTAAGGATTGTGATCCTAACATAAGAGCACTTCATGCATGTGTGGAAATGGCAGTTGATAAGAAAAGATGAAGGTAACTGCACAGCACTGTGCTGGAAATCATTTAACCTTGTCTTAAAGCCCATTTGTGTTTGCAGTTGCAGCAAAGAAACTGCAGTATTTATATTCGCCTGTATTTTGAAATATAAAGGACAATAGGATGATATTGTCTTAGAGTTATCTTCAAGAATTTCTCTTATGCACAGGAGCTAAAACTCAACAAATTTAAAAAAGCTTAAGAAAGTTCCCCCAGGAACCTTTTCCTGCCAGTACCTGATGAAGCTGATAGTCAACTAAGTGTGATTTGAGGCAAAGAAGAAAACTGATGTGAGCTCATCAAATCAGTTGTTTCTTGATGTCACTAAAACAGCAGGGATCATAAATGATGAAGTGTGTGGAGTCCAAACACAACTTAATGGACAGGCAAGTGTTGATAGAATCCAAACCCCAAATGTACTGACGACTTGTGGTTATCTGCAGTGTGAGGTGCAGTGAGGGAGGATGACCTCTGAAGTAGCTGTGAATGCTTACTCACAACTTGGCCTACTGAACCATTCATTCTGTGTTAAGTATTATTATGTTTATTTGGAATAAGTAGTGTAAGTCTGTAAGTATATGTGTGTCTGTGTTAAGTGCACATTTGGACTGGTATTTTGGTTGATGGTAGTTTCACAACTGACATTTTTCAGTCAATCTGCAACAGCTGCTCTTTAATGACACTGATGGGGATGGGAAAATCAAAAGTGGAATCTGTTCTTAATTTTGGAGAGCACCAAGAATGAGACGTATTTACTCCAGTGGCTGGCATATTGCAGAGTCAAGTTCCTGGGGAAGCTATTTACCCATTTGTTTGGAATATGTTTGCTTTCTGAGATATACCTTCAGTGATTATCACTGTGCTGGTATTTGGGTACCCAGAGCCCAGTATAGTTGTAAATAGGTACAGGAGCTGTCTAAAAAGCAATACAGCCATGGTTAGCAATGAGAAATTGGTTCTTTTCATACAGACAGCTGTTTGGCTTTGGGTTGTATAGTGAAACTGGCAGTTCTGAAACCTGCAACCTGTTTATTCAATTCCTAATTCGAGGCCAGTGTACTTCCCAATGACTATCACAGTTGTTTTCGTTATGGAGTCCTAATTCATTGTTTCTGTGGGCACAAAAGTATTGCTGGACTCATTTGGTGTTTCAGCACACTGTAATTTTACATAGTGCAATACTGTTGAGATTGCCAAGCTGTGTCATCTGTTGGGCTCATCACTATTACTTCCTTTTGACCTCCTCTGTGTAATTACACATGGATGACTGACTTGCTGCTGTAAAGATACATAAACGCAACTGGACTTGTTAAATGAAAAACAGACTAAAATGATTCTCTCTGAGGTCAGTGAGAACCAATGAGGTAGCTGTTTGCTGCCTGCCAGGCAGCCAGAGCCATCTGTCACATGACAATAAGCAAGCATCGATTTCAGAAGTCCATTTGTTTTTATGACAATTTTTACAATTTTATGGAAATTGAACCATTATATAAAGCATAATTTTCCTCAGAAATTGATGTTTTATAGACTTATATCCCTGTTCAGTCATTTACATTCCTAGCTTCATTTTACATGAAGCATGAATACACTGATCCTTTTTTCCCCCAATAACAAAAATCTTCGGGACATTTTTCTGGATTTTGGCAGGAAGAGGGGTGGTTTTGTTTTTCTCCTGTATATGCAAGACTATCCATGTTTGCTACTTAAGGAAAACCTCAGGGTGTCTGAGTTTTATGTTTACCTGGAAATCAGTCTGTAGGGGCTACAAAGGAACTAATATTTGATGCTTTAATATTTAGCTCAAAATCATAGTTCAGAATGATTTTTCTAACAAGATTTTGTTACTCTTTTTATTCTTTACAAATGAATCTTTCATAATCTGTGTTAATTTGTAATTTAACTCATTGTATTCCTACTTTTCTTGGAATAGTAAATCTAACTCATCAAGTGTAATTTTAGAGTCTTATGTTCAAGTCCAGATTATAACAAAGGTGAGTATGAGCCATCTAATTTAGCTTGATCTTCCGTGGAAGTTGATCAATGCTATATAGAGGTTCTGCTCAGGGACAGTTAGGGATTTTGCATATAAGATCAAACTTGAATTGCACAGACAACTTGGACAGCTCTGTTCACATCACTCTGCCTTCATCAAGGCATAATAGTCTTTTATCTCTATGAGAAGCATTTTAAAGCAGGACAAGGAACTATGTCAGGCTGGAATTATGTCATGTTGTCATTTTGTGGAAGCTGTATGCATTAAACTTCAAATTTCTCAGTTAACTGAGATTTCTTGGCTGTTCCTAGGGGTTTGCCTAGTTCAGCTGAGCATTGCTGCATGGCTGTTCAAGGGTTTGTGTGCTTAGACATAACAGCATTTATTAAATTGGTAATTGCTTGGTTGCTTGCATACTTCTCCTGTATGGTAATTGCCATTTAAAGGTCAGCACTTTCCAATATGTTCTGGGTGTCACTGGCTCTCCTAATAATGAGAAGATGAGTTATCTGTGGTGATGGTTCTTACCCTTACTAGTGTGTAAATGCTTGAAATTATTTGAATTGAAAAAAGTGTGTGTGGTAGGCTGACCTTGGTTGGATGCCAGGTGCCTACCATGCTGCTTTATCACTCCCCAGCTTTTCTCTCCCCAGGGGAGAGAAAATAAGATGGAAAACCAGTCATAGTTTGAGATAAGGCAGTTCACTAAAGCAAAAGCAAAGGTTTGCATGTGCACAAACGTGCGAGTGAAAGATCTCAATTTAGCTGTACTAGATGAACATGAAAAGAAATGTACATGGAAGTAAAGAAGATCATCCCTAACCCATGGAGGATGTCAATGAAAGTTTGATATAACTCCAAAAAAAACTTTGCAGTTAGACTAGTTTGTGGTTTTACAGGGAGACATAGGGGTTGAGATGTTGAAATTCAAGAATCTTATTCACAGATTGAATGATGAGACCATAAAAGACAGTGTCACTCTGAAAAAGAGTTATGGGAATCAACATTTAAGAAGCATTGGGAGTTACTTGTCAAAAGCTCTTTTAGGAGAAAACCTGATTAGAGAAAGACCATGAAAGGTATTTGAACGTGAGAGATTCAGAGAATGAAGAACTTGAGGGGAAGTCAAGTTTTTTTAGTTTTTTAGTGCTTGTTCATAACTGGTTTTAGTTTGCTTTTCTCCACAACCAGGAGCCTCTATAACAATTCCTAAAGGAACATGAATGTAGGATCTGATCTGCAGTAATAAAAAAATCCGTTCAGTGGATTTCCCTGTTTCTTTTATAAGGAGGAAGTTACAAGAAACTACCAGGATGAGGGGTACCTGGCAGGTGGTGGTCTCACCAGTTCCAGCAAGGTGAGAACAGGCAGCTGCTTGGAAGCTGCAGGAAGAGAGATAAAGGGCTTGCAAGTTTTGTGTAAGCTTAGCATGTGGCCTAGTTTAGCTAAATCTGATATTTGAGGCTGGCTGGGATCATTGTTTGGACAGAGCAAAACTGGTCTGAAGTTGGATCTCAGGGTGTCGTTGGCATGTAGGTGACAGATGAACCTGTGTTTGCAGCTGAGATCACCAGCAGCAGGATGGCAAGTGCTTATTTCCAATGTCATATAGATGCTGGGCTGGCTTCTGAGCATGCATAACTTGTCAACACTGCAGCCCAATGTGGAAGTCTCCTGTAGCACCTTTGAGCCATGTTTTGCCAGACAGAACTGCAATTTACTTTTGCTAATAAAGCTGTTGTGGTCAGCTGGTTGTATAATGGATGTAAAGAGGTTGCCCTATCCAGTTCTGTTTCAAGTCAAATATTTTAAACTCACTCATTAAAGAGGGTGGAAACTGCAACAATGGATATTTTCTGGATTATAGAGACATTTCTAAAAGCAAGCTGAGAACACCACTTGCAATAAAACCAAACTTTAAAAATCAAACAAGACAGAGAGTACCTTCTGTTCAATAATCACCCTGCAGTTTTACGAATCTCCTCTTATGTTCAGACAATGCCCCTTAGAGTTGGTAATTTTACAATTTTACAACAATCACAGAGCATGCCTCTGTGTGCAAAATATATATGCTGAAGGGCAGAGAATAGCCTCAGAGTGAATAGGAGTCAAGAAACATCCAAAATCAATTAATGATTATCTATTGTGCGGGAGAAATGCCTTGTCTGTCTGTGAGTAGTCCTCGAGCCAGCGTGGCGCTCAGACTGCTGGGAAACTGGGACGGTTCCAAGTAATCCGTAGGAATGGCTTTGAACTTAGAATAAACCTCCACACACATATACAAATTAGAAGAAAACAAAACACCTCAAATGAAATACTGGCCTTATCAAAATCAAAAGGTGTTTGTTGACTTCAGTGGAACAAGAATTTTATCCATAAAGAGAAAAAAAAAACCTCTTGAACTCTAAAATCAGAGCTAAGCTGTCTGATGTAGTGTGGGGTTGATTTTTTTTTTTTTTTTTTTTTTTTGGTCACAGATACCTGCTTGTTTTCACATGTATTTGCAGGATCTGAAGGCCACAAAGTCTTTGTAATTGTGTGTCTGCAATCTCTGACTGCATTATGCTTGCCAAAGCACACCTGGAACACTCAGGCTTTTGTAAGTTTCATTTCTTGTTTTTATGGTCCAGTAGCATTGCTCAGGCCTGTTCAAATGACTTGGCAATTACTAACATAAATATAACTTGTCCAACTTGATTTGTTCTTCCCACACACATTCTGTGTCTCTCTCCAGCTGGAACCATGTAGAGAGAACAGTAGCAAGGAAGCAATGCTGTGAAGGTTTTTACTCTTTTAGAATGAGCTCTCCTACACTATGGAGAGCAAAAATAACTTGTGGCCATCCTAGTGAGCATACAATGTCCCTGTAAGCACACTGCCCATGAATGTTCCTCTGCTACACCAGCACAGGCTGATAAGAGTTACCACTAATTTTCATTAAACAAAAAATTGGCTGCACCTAGTGCTTTAGAGGGTACTATCCCACAGACCTGCTGAGAGCACGTGTAACTAATGTCAGATTAAACACCTCATGAAAGACCACTGTTTATATCTGGGATTTTTCTTGCTAGTTTTAGTTGGTTTGCTTTTGTATTTTAGAAGATTGCTGCCAGAGATGTAAAATTGCCCTAATAGCTAGAGTGCTTCCCTAGTAAACAGGAGTTCATATTTAACTTCTCCTACCTGGAGAGCCATGCTGCCAATTGCCTCCCTGCCAAGTCCCCATGTTATTCACTCCCTGTGTGGGAACCATCCAAACTTCCTTGCCTCTCCCCATCCAGTGGAAACCCTGCTGCAGCAACAAAATGTGACCTTCACTTGCCTGGAAAAGGGGAGAGGTCTATAGGAATGCCTGGGAGCCTATAGCCTGCTGAGGGACACTGAGAGAGAAAAGGCACTGGGGTCTGTGCTGTCTGCACTGTAAGCTTTCACTGGCTGTGTTAGCAACCTGAGTTCCAGAGAGGAGAGTGAATTTGGGTAACTTCATTCTCAACAGGAGGTGCCCTGCCCTTCGGCAGCAGCACTCCCCATGCACTCTGCAGGTATCTGGGTCCCTGTTTGGGATTCCTCTTTGGGGGCTGATAATTAAATCACATCATCACAGCCTCTACTTTACAGGCTCTGAATGCTTTTTTGGGTCTGGCACTTCAGTACACAAAGGTAGGGCTACATTACTTTGTAAGCCTACAGAAGTGAGAGAGTCGCCTGATCTGTCACGGGAAATGATGAGTTCATTTATTATAATTCCTCTGGGCACTGCCAGCTTAGTGTATTTGTTTGGAGAGCAATTTATAATGAAATAAATGCTTGTATTTAGTAAGTCCACAGCAAATGAATATGCTCGTTTTAGCTCACCTGCATGAGTCCCTGTGTGGCACAATACCATCACAAGGGAGACACAGTGACCACCACGGAGTAAAAGTGGGAAAAGAGGAAGTTTAATTTTTCTTTCAGCTTATATAGATTTCTAGAGAAGAGACCACATTGGAAGACTGAGGTTCAACCTCTTCAATTCCACTGGTCTTAGAAAGTGTCCATCAATTGTCCTTTCTACAGAAAGGAATGTAAACAAGATGAAGAATTCTGAAAACATTGCTTTGTTTACATGAAAGTTCTGACTCCAAAAACTAGAAGGCTGGAAAGCAAGGCGACATCCCTGGTTGCAGTATTTGCTTGGTTATTGTGTTCCTTCGTTGAGAAGGAATGACTGCATATTTCTGGCCATGTCATTGTGAGTTGTGAATGACAAACCAAGTGACATGATTTATTTGATTACTGCAGTGCTTGTGAATAGTTCAGCATTGACAGCCTGGGAGGAAAAGTACCATTAAATGCCCTGGGATAGGCATAAGATGGGTCACAACACTAGAAGGTTTTCCCCTCCAGCCTAGGCATTGTGCCTCATTTCTGAAGTTACTATCCCATTGACTTATTTGCTGGGCTGTCACATCAGCTATAGCAATGTTTTTAACACCACTATATTTCTTGACATTTGTTCCTTAAAAAATGGGAATAAGGTCACACTAAGCAGCTGTGAATAGCCATCAACTTTCAGTCACCACCAGCCTGGATGACATTTGAAACAGTAGCTTTGGTTGGGGATGAAAGGCTCTATGTCCTACTGACAGTGCCTTCAGACAGTCAGATGGAAGTGGGAATGAGAAGTCTGAGATGCATATTTAAAATTGCAGGAACAGCACTTACTATGAAGACACTATTTGAAAGAGTGTCTAGAGGGCAGTAAGAGTGTTCTCAATTCCTTCAAGTTTTTAGTCTGAAAACTTAATTTTTAGTATTATGGTTCATGCCTACATAGGGTTCCAGTTAGTCCATAGAAAAAAATATATTGCTGACTGTTTTTACTGTACTATTAGCTGAAGGTACAAGGTCTATTCGCAGAAAAGCTTCCAACAAATGATAAGTGATACTTCATTAACAGCATGTCTCAATATTCAGGTGATGCTGATGTTGGACCAGTGAGTATCTGGTAGTTCTGATAAATCAACCCACAGCAGCTTCTGCCTTACCCATATGGCTGCTCTCAACCTGTGCCAGTAAAGCTGAGCAAGAACTGAGTACCTGTAATTAGCTTAATTATATTAAATTTTGATGAAAATATAAGGAAGCATTGCTTTATGACGTTAAAATATGCGTGTTTAGGAAAGAGAAAGAAACAGTTTGTGAGAAAGAGGTACATTTAGAGGTGTATTGCTTGTATCTGTGTATACAGGCAAGGTAGTAGCTTGTAGAATAGTATCTGTTGAGCATGCAAATGGTGAACATCCCCAGCAGTTCTTTATTTGAGAAGATAATACTTGAAGCTGAATATGCTCCCAAGATCTTTCTTCAACCAAGAAAAAGTTTCAAATAAAAAGCTCCTTGTATTTGTATTATTTTCCAGTTTACTTCACAGACATCGTTTGTGGTTCAGTTGAAATCTCAGCAAAGATGAATTTCTTTCTCTTAAAAATGATGAGAGAATAGTTTACTGCCTAGGTCATTTCTCTCCTTTGTAACTTACAAAATGTGACTTACAACTAATCAGAGAAAGCAGTTTAGCATTATGAAATCAACCTTAACAGATGTAATTTCCCCTTAAGTTTCTGTGCTTTCTCCAAATTTGAATTTCAAATATCCCTTCTTAGAGTAAGAATGTAAAACTCCTTGGTTTATTAGTGAAGTAGATAATCTAATGGAAATATTTTATATTAGAACTTTTCCTGCACTCATCTTTAGCAGCACCATAATATCTGAATAGTTTTCTTCAATTTTTGGAAATACCAATCGTTACATATCAACCGTGGTATTCCTTATGGCTTACCCTTGTTTAACAGGATTGAGGAGAGGAGAGCTGCTGAATGGCTGTGGGCTTAATAAGGAAAAGTAATTTTGAAATTCTTGTTCAATTGCAGTGAGTGTACAACTAAACTGAGATTTAATTACATTTTTAATTAAAGGAATAGCTATTGATTATGTCATTGAATCTGCGTTGCAGCCAGCCCTAACAAACAGCAATATTACAAGAGATAATTAAACTAGTTGTTAAAATTCCAAACGAATGAGAGCTAGAACTGGTGTGGATTAAAGGGGCAGCAATGGTGGGTAGAAGGAAAAGATAACAAAGTGAAAAATACATTAATTTCTCGAATTTTGGGGAATGGTGGTTTTATGTCCTGTCATAATTTATTGTAATCTGTGGAACAAAAGGAAGATGAAACTGACACAGTTTCTAAATAAAAAACACAAGCAAACTTTCATCTTGAAAGTGAACAGTGATTCAGATAATATTTCTCACGAGCTCCTGTGAAGCAGGATGTAACCTGTCGTGTGCAAGAGACCCTCAAATTGCTCAGGGAGCAATCAGATCTACTGATCTATCTCAGACTGAGATAAAGAGCAAATAAGAGCCAGTGATCAGAGCATGGGAGTGCTGACAAAAACCATAGGCAGCTGTGGCTGAGCTGGCTCCTGGGTGCTGGCAGCTCACGCTGTATTCAACCTGCAGTTTTCTTGTTAGCACCAAGTTTCTCCCCTCCCAGACCCATGAAGTGGGTGCCTGGTGGTGGATAGGAAGCATTTTTCTTGGCACTGGTAATGGAGAGCTGGTGGGGAAGCCCCAGCCACCCATGTAAATCTGTGCAACCCTGTTTGGCCTGGGTGATTTCTCTGTGGGCATAGGTGCCACTGCCAACTGGACAGGTTGGTCCTTCACCAGCACCCCTTGGCTTGGATGAAGCTGGTAGTTGGCACTTTCAGGAAAATGTGTTCTAAATTTCAGTTATACTTAATTTAAATGGACTGGAGGCAGCTCATGCTGATCCTTTCCCTCCTCATGCTACCACTGGAAGGATCTTATTGAACCTTTTTGTTAGCCTGGGGAGTAGCTCTTGTGGATGGATACCATGAGAGCTCATTGCTTGTGGCTGAAAGCTGCTGTGCACAGTGAAGTCTAACAGGGAGGTGGTGAGATGATCTCATGGGTGTTTCTGTTTCAGTCTTCTACAATTTCTGTGCATATAAAGCCATCTTAATCCTTTCTACTCAAATACATTGTATGCAGAGAAATGTGTTTTTAATAGTGGCACAAGGCATGCTGCAGCATGGACAGGCTTATGACTCTGTTGGACTGAGTTATTGTTTGAAAGAGATCATTTTGGAATTAAACCTTCTTCTTCATACCAGATTTTATAGTTGAGCATATTTTGGATGTTCTTTGTATGATGCCATTGGCTATTTTTTGAAGAGACTGTGAGGGCTGTACAAATGTCAGCACCCGAAAGTTAGGATGTAGTAGAATGAGAGATATCTGTATTTGACCTGATAGTTTTATGCAGCAAGATTCAGTCCTAGTGACCTTCCTTCCCTTGATATCTTGGCTTTTTAAAGTGTGCAGGATGAACAAGGGGCATGAATGTGGAAAGTGCAAGGAATGTGGCAGTGGCTGGTGAGCTGCAGGAGTTGCAGGGAAATGGCTCGTAGAGGTGTGACCACTCTTCAGGAACAGAAAGCATTGTCTTGTGATACTATATGTGGTGGTGTTCTCACATTCAGAACCCAGATTGCAAAACATTTTCTGCATCTAGCAGGTAGCAAAGAGAGAAGACTGGATTTCTGAAATATAAACTGAGAGAATCAGGTATAAACCTCAACAGAGTAAAAAGGTTTAACCATCTGTAATCAGGATTTACCAATGATTTGTGCTTAGGTAATGGTGTCACTGAGTTTTTTCCAATACACAGGATATGTTTTGGTTTGCTTCAGGCTGGTACCTGTTCCCTATAAGTGGTAAACTACAGGATGTTACAATTATAGATGTAGTGACACTGTTGTTGCAGGATCACTGCTGATAAATTATGGTGGGATGGCAGCTGTAAATACAGCTTCTGATGTGATTTAAGAGGGAGATGTGAAGGCGTGTTGCCCAGATGTTTGATCAATAGTAAATAGGGCCAGCCACAGCATGCTAAAGCTTACAAGTCCTTGCCAGATTTTGGGATTAGAAGTCATAATTTCAAGCATTAGCTCCTCCAGTATCAAAATAATCAGCTGGTCTGGTTCTCCCCTTTTCCTTTCTCTTCAGCCAAGATTTATTTACCTTTGCACGCAGGAACTGACACGCAAACCAGGGGTTTTAAAGTAATTTTTTTGAGATACAAAAGCTTTTCAGCAGGCTGCCAAGTATTCAGTGTCTGTTTTGAGCTACAGTGCATGAGGCTTCATGTTGTGTTCCCCATGACCTTCCTGTTCACCTGCTTAACCATCAGGAAATGTGTGGCTGTCTGGAGCTGTGTAGTTCTACTACCTAAGGCTGGAGAAACAATAAACGCATCATTCGTGTAATAAACTACACCAGCAGCAAAATCATCTATAATCAGAATTCATTTGACACAAAAGGGCAAACAGCTTTGGTCACTCAGCACCCTGCTCTGTAGGTGACAGTCCTGTGCAGGTAACACTCCTAATGACTGATGAGGGCTGAGAGAAATTTCCATATGCAGTTACCAATTTGCAGTGATTTTAACCTGGTTTCTCTCAGAGAAACCCCACATGTCCTGATCTGAAGGCTGGTAGAAGCTTGGTTACTTTTTCCCTGAAGTGAGAAATGAAAATAACTGTCTCCCCAAGATACCCCTGGGATTCCGACTAAGTGGGGCTTGTATTTGCATTGATACTAAGGATGAAATCAGGATTGGCACACCATGATATGTGAATTTGCACACATACAGGGACTCAGAATGTGGGTGAATATTGTTAAATAAGCCAAGGCATTTTAGATGGTCTCTGCCTAAAATTCAGTTAAAGGGACTTTCTCATGGGTCTCTTCAATGTCACATTCCATTTACAATAGTAATAAATGCTCTAACTTGTTTCTTTCTCTCTTGTCCCACAAAAATGACAGAGTTTTTTGCTAAGCCTTTGGTAAAGGTTCTTTCTTTTTGTTCCAGGTAACTTCAAACAAGAAGCACTCAGAGAGCCTGAAGAATGATGGCGATGCTCTTATCCAGGCTCTAGAGAGCCTGGCCCAAACTGCCAGGTGAGTTCCCTCAGGCTTTCAGGAATTTCCAGGGCTGAGAGCACTCACCTCCTTTTTTGTCTGCAATTGTCTTCTGTAATTCTGTGCAGTAAGAGCTTCTCAGGTTTCTGTCCCTGGCCCCCTCCCTGCACTGCTCTCCTCCAAAGTCCTCTCTGTCAGAGCCTGCGGTGCGCTTTGATCCCTAGCTGCTGCACAGTCCGGCTCTGTGCGTGTGTTGATTCTGTAGATTTTATTATTTTTTTAGATTTATTATTTTATTCCAAACCTTGGTCTCTCTGTCAGGGGTTCTTGGCAGAGTGGGCTGCATGTACAATGCACCATTTGTGCCCTGTGTTAAGGTAGCTGTGGTTGATGCACTTGCAAGCTGATTCTTTTCAAATGTTTTGCCTGAAGAACAGAACTGCTTTTGTTTAAGGATACCTGTGGCTTCTGCAGGAGGCACGAGACTTAGGGGAATGCCATGGCCTTCTCTGAAAGAACTGAGGTGCTAGTCGTAACAAACTGGCCAAAGCTTAGCTCATCTCCAATAGACTTTCCCTTATCTAATCCTCCTCGGACACATGAATGAATGAATGGCTGTTCTCTGCCTCTCAAAACAAATTTTTTGCTTCTGCTGTGGGCTGGTGGGCTTCATCTCACTCCTGGTTGAACTAAAATTCATAGAGAAATTGTAGTTCTGAGGTCAGTTTTTGAAACACTGAGAGAATCTTTGCAGTGCTCTTTGTCTTCCCAAATGCAGGCTTTTGGGAAAACTAGGTCCTCAACATTATAGCAGAGTACCATGTGTTGGAAGGAAGGAGGGGTGTGGACAGACATGGAGAGGAAATGTTGGGATGTGGTGAGTGCAAGGAGGTGTACAGAGGACTAACCAAACCTGTTGAGAGCAGTCAGCATCCCTCTCACTCAGCTGCTGACTCGCAGGGTTTTGTATGACACATTAAATTATCTCACTAAAATGAAATGTCAGCTCTCCCCAAGGGAGACACAGGCACAACCACTGAAAATGAGGGTGGGAGAAGACAGGGTTTTCCTCTGTTAGAAACAACTTTCACTCTGTTTGTAGCATTTCAGCATTAGATGCACCAGACAACGCAGTCATTGTCTTTGAGTTCTGCTTTTCTGGCTTCCTCAGTAGTCTGTTACAGTCTGTACATTTCTGCATACAGAAATGTATTACAGAGCCCAAATGGACGGCACTCACTCTAATTTAACACAAGATGCTCAGTAGATCAAATTCCAGCTGATGCCATTGAGGACTGTTCTGATACATTAAGGTGAGCCAGGTTCCTCTGCTGTGCTGAGCTTCTGCACTTCACAGCAACAAGGGAGCCCCTGGGAACTCACGGATTTAATTTCCCCCCCCGCCCCTTCTTTAGGGAACGCGTCCCTATCCATTTGCTTCCAGAGGAGACTGAGAGGGATTCAGCCTGGTTCTTGGGGCTGTAATGGACTCAGACATGCATAAAGTGGCAACAGGCAGGCAGAGGAAGTCTGGAGTTAGGAAGCTTTATCAGACTTAGCTGAATGGAAATTTATTTATGGAAGGTGTAGGTATTCTGCCTTCTCCTCAGATTTCTTTATGTGGCATTTTTCCCAAAATATTCCTTGTGACCTCATAAACTTGGTCTCCTCACCTGGGCTTTGAACCAGCTTGAGGAGCCTCTCTGTATCTCCTGCAGAACTGGAAGATTTTTAAAGGCAGCTACAGCTGAGATCCTGGATCTAAGCCATCCTCAGGATAGTCTCAACTCCCAGGCCTTTCAGCCCACATATTGCCACTGGTTTGAGTTGCTTGAGGAGTGTTTTTGCTTTGGTCATTTCTTACAGGCAGGTTTCTAATCTCTCCCTCTTCCTGTGTGTCAGAAGGGAGATTCATGCCAAGCAGTCAGGTGCCAAGAGAAAGGCACTGGTTGGATTGAAAGCTGCTTTCAGTGGTCCTCTGCCACCATGTAGCAGCCATGGATTGCCAGACTCTCTTTTGGCGATGAGCTAATTGGAACAGGCAGTTTTAACAATGACATGACTAACCCATTTTGCTTACTAACCACCTGGAATCAAATCCATGCTTTAAAATGTGGGATCATGGACATTTATTTTTCAGTGAAGGCAGTTGCTAAGATGAATTTGTTTCAGATAACTGAGTTTGCTGATTTAAACAGCTGCTTATTAAGATACTGGCTTATGTAGTGTGAACTGATCATTTGGATTTTCTGGTTAGTCCTGTATTCCCAAAATGTATCTACCGGAGTACCAGCAGATATTGTCATTAGCAGCAGTCAAGGAAGTTGTAGATTGATCTGCTGATGTCCTTTCTATGCTATACATGAGGGATGGAAGTCCATAAAAAAACTAAAAATACTTGATTCTTTGGACTAGGAGGAGTAATGTGTTAGAGCCTATGTTCCAATGGTAGGAAAAAAATGTGTTTCCAGAAGAAAAAAAAAAAAAAAAAAGGCAAAATATATATAATAAGACCTTAGGAGAGGAAGAAAAGGGCCCCAGTGCTGCACTGTAGTTGGGAGTGCAGTCGCTTCTCCTTGCAGGAGGTGGGCAACACCTGGAGTGGAAGTGTCTGCCTGGGCAGAGCGACACTGCAGGCAGAGGGCTGTGTGTGTGTGAAAATGCATCCTTGTGTCAAGCTAGAAGTGTGTGTCAGGAGTCACAGAGTGTATGATAAATTCTGTCTGCTTTTGTTTTTCACAGAGGAGGTTGAGTGAGGTAGCAGTTACTGGGGGTTTGAGTTGAAATTCACTTCTACTCAAGATTTGCTACAAGGCAGAATCACTGGTTACATGTTACTGCTTAACAGGAAGGCCAGTAGAAAGTGCAGTAAATGGCTACTCGGAATTTTCTAGCATAGATAAAGGCAAATGTGGAATTTGAACAAAACATTTTTTTCTCTTGAGGATGTCTAATAAATGTTACTGTTTTTAATCCCTAGCTCTCACGCTGACATTGCTGTTGCTTCTTTGGCATTTGAAATTCTGAGAACGGTGGGACGTGAAAATATCAAGACTCCCAAGTGAACCGTTTCTGACCAGCGTGCAGGTTGTGTATCCTGCTCAGCACCTCAGTCCTACAGGAACACCTTCAGATGAGCTGAGCAGATGTAACTCATTTAGCAATCTGAGCTATGCAGAATTTAGGCTGGCTCAGGAAGGGAGGGAAGCTGGTTCAGGGGTGGGGAGGGAGTGGTTTGTTTTTTAAACTCCTGCAAGGGTGAATTCTTGGTTACTACTTTGCCTTGCTGGCATTACATGATGCAGCTCAAGTATTTGATAGTTCGAAAGTTAAATAAATAGTAGAGTTACTTCCCATTATAAAGTGTTTCACTATATCAAGCTGCTGTTAGAAATGCTCATTTATCTTTTGGACCAGGTGACTGCCTTGGCTGTTCATCTTAAGGTGTCACCTCATGCTTGTGACTGGCACTAGAAAAAACCTTTTTATGAAGACAGACAATATTGTTCACCTCAACCAACCAGAACCAACCACTGTGATCACACAGAGGCTGTGTGTGTGGCATGTGATGATAGATGTTACCCAGGTTTCTATTCAGCAGCCTTTTGTGTGCCCCTCCTTTGCCTAGCACTGCACAGTTTAAGCTACACGGGTGTAGTGTTGTGCTCAGCTGCCAACGCTCCTGGCTGCAGCTCTTTGAGAACAGGTGTGATGATGACCCTGGCAGTTTGTCAAACCCCCAGTAAAAGCTGGTACCCTAGAAAAGAACCTAGAGCTTGCAGATCTCAGAGTGTGTGAAGAGTTAAATTCTTTTCCACGTGTGCTGCGGTTAATGAGTGTCTGTCAGTGCACCCACCAAGCGCAGGTGCCTGTGAGAGCTGCTGCTATACCCCTGCTCTCAAAGCCCTGTTACCCACTGTGTGGAAGCAAAAAACAGCCCCCAGTAAACAGATTTCACCGTGTGTGACTTACAGGAATTGTTTTCTTTCGTTACTTCACATACCACTGTCTTTCATAGCTGAACAGCTGGAGTTACTAGAAACAGGGAAGAGTTAAGTGTTGGCTATTACCTGGTGTAGTGTTTTACAGTAAAAGTCGAGAAGCCAAGTGTGGCTGAGAGGAACAAAGCTCAATTCCTTGTGCGAGCCCTCTCCCTCTGCAGCAGAAGGGGAAGCAGGCTGCTGTGGCTCCCTTCAGCACTCAGCATCTTGAGCAAGGAGCCTCTCTGCAGCCAGGGCCTGCTCTGATCTCCTGCTGGCAAACTGCTGCCTGCTGTGAAAGAGCCTGGGAGTGCTGCTCCCACGGAGCTGTGACAGCTGCACGGTGCACATGTGCAGTCTGTGGCTGAGCCTGCAGTCTCAGAACCACTGTGTCCCCTTGCAGTCGCACAGGTGCTGCCTCAAGGGAAGCCAGTTATACACAGGTCTTGTCTCACACAGCAGCTGAACACTGAGGACACCTGAAAAGGGCTTTGAACCAGCTGAGAGCTTGTGGGCAAAGCATCTTTCACTGATCCTTAGTGCTGGGGCACCTCTGAGGAGAACTGAGGCGAGGCTGTTTGCCATTTGTGAAGCCGAGACGTGGGGCTGGCAGGCCTGGCACAAAGTGGAGTTGCCTCACATCTGGCTAGACCTGCCCCATGCTGAGGAACCTGCCAGAGCAAAGCAGGGGCAGCCTGGTGCCTCAGAGTACTGCAGCAGGAAACCCCCAGGCTACAAAGGGTAACTATGCCAGAGTGGGATCAAAGAGGTAAATTATCCTTGGCTCCCTCCACTAAAGTGATTGTGCATGTCCAGGACTATTTCTTAACGCACAAATATACTTTGTGATCTGAAATGATTTGACACAGAATGAATTAAAAGTTTACTTTAATTTTGAACCATTTCATAACTGCATTTTTCTCATGAAGCATCTGTATCACAGCAGGCTACAATAACTTTGGGATAAAAGGCAACTGGTAAACTGTCCAATACAAGGTTCCAAATAAACAGTTCTTACTGGCCCCTACCCAGACATATCCCAGATAAAGTTTTTGATCAAAAACATGAAATAGATCCACCTGCTTATTTTAAGCATATTAAAAAGGAAACTAATTGGACCATTTCTATTTGTCTAGTTTTTTATACAAAAAGGCTACACAATGTTACACTTTATTCAGAATACAGTTAGAGCGATTATGAATTAGTGTTCTACACCTTTACTCAATCCTTAAAAATTAGAAACTGCTGTAGCATATTCACTATAACTTAATACTACGAGAGACTTTAAAAAAAAACTAACAACAATTACTGCAAAAAGAAAGGCTACTTCCAAAGCAAGCAAGGTCAGTACCATTACAGAGATTTAAAAAAAATAATAAATTTTTAACAAGCAAGGCTAGGGTTTGATAAATTCCATCTTGCAATTCATTCTTGTGCATTCTTCGTTTCTTGAATCACTCCCAAAATCCATTTGTATTATTACTCCTCGACCAAAAAGGACCAGAACAAAAAGTTTACTTCAATTGTTCCCATAGGAAACTCAGCTTGGTTAGTGTGTCAGGCACTTTCTGAGATACTAGCCCACCCCTCGAGCCCTCTCAGCAACTCTACAGGCCAATCAATGCAAGTTCACTCAGATGATACAGCTGCAAAGAGAAAAAACACAGGTGTCATGGCTCCCGAGTTGTAAAGGGCTGTTGTAACACATAAAGACTGCATGAAGCTGGTGCACAAGACATTACAGTTAATTACTTCCACACTTCACGGCAGAAGTCAGTTTGGAGTGTGCTCATTGTGTGTTTCCAGAGCATTTATTCGTTATTCCGGCACACTTGGGACCCAATTGAGCCAATCCCTCCCTGCCAACCAAGTCCTCAGTCCAGTCAGCCGTTTTTCTCTTTTTGTTTCATTTTTAAATTCAAGGTTGGAGCTTCTTACCTAAAGGATGATTTACAGGTCAGTATCGAACCAGGCCAACTGATTACTGTCACCTGGAGGCAGCCCATCCATAAGGTCCTGGGCATGGCCAAGATCTGGCAGACCATCAACTGGGTAGTCAGCACCAGGGTGGTGGCCACCCATTTCATGTTCCATCATAGGGTCCATACCCAAGGCATCCTGACCGTATCCGCCAGAGTGGAAAGAACGGTAGCTAGGATCTAAGAAAGTTAAAGGTGGCAGAGGGAAAAAAAGCATAATGTTAACAGATGTTAGATGCATCAGAAGCTGCAAGTATCAGTGTGTGAGGAGATCGTGTAGCCATCTAATTGTTTTCTAGTTCAGCCAAGTTCAACACAATCTGGTGCCTGCCCTTAACGGCTATTCCATTGTTTGGAAAAGCCTTCCAGTAGGATTCTGCAGACAAAGCACACTGCAGTCAGAAGCACGAGCAGATTCCAGCCAAGCCATTAGTCTGCACAATCAACAGTACTAAAACTCAACAATACTGCAGCAAAACCAGGCTCCAAGACTGTGGACTTGCTTCTGAAAGACTAGTCAAAAATAGCTCAGAATCCTTAGGGATAGGCTTGCGTTCAAATCTAGAGACACAGACCAACGCATTCAATACCAGCTTTGTTGTTTTAAAGAAAAACTGCACTATTGGAATTGTCAAGTCCATTTGTAAGGAATGGAAAAGATTTCTGGAAACAACAGCTCAGCAGGAGGTGTTCCCACAGGACTCAGACAAGAGACACTGGTTTTGCACGTTCATACGGCGCCCATTTCAGTGCTGCCAGTGGTGTTGCAGAAACTGGTTATTTGAACTGGCAGTTCCCCATCCACCTGTCAGTTTGCAATAGCTTGCTGAAGAGTAAATTCACTCTTCACTCCTTTGCAGTTCTCCTTTAAAAAACCTATGACTTGACTTCATCCAATTGAAAGTTTAGTCAAGGGGAATGGAAGACACGTACCGTCTGGGCGGTATCCAAGAGGCTCTCCCTGGGCACCAATATCCAGTCCGAGATCTGCTGTCTATGTGTACACAAAGAATTACAGAACAGTTTTAACATCAGCTCTTTCGGCCAGCACTGGTAATTCTGAGTTTAGGAAGTTGGGAAGCTTGCCCCAAATCCCTTTGAACAACTCCTCTGCAGTGAGTACTGCAGTACTGCTGTCAACACGAAATGCCTTTTTAGCTAAGTATCTGCATCCAGCATGTAACAGCCAGATTTAAGAATGTACAGATCACTGGAAGGGGGGTTCTGGCTGGGAGTGAAAAAGATGGGGTAGGTCTAGGAACACTCCTCAGGTACACCTGTCCAGGTCCTGCAAATCAGATATTCCCAAGCCAGCAACAGAGCTTTTAAGTGTTCTGAAGGAACCTCTCCCATTTGTTCAATTACAGAAGTAATTGCCTGCCTGCAGAGCAATTGCCTAACTCCAGTCTCAAAGAGATATTCCATTTTAGCTTTTTCCCCCATGCATTCTTTGTGGTAGATACAGATTTTAGGAAAACAGAAAAGCAAGCACTGAAATAGTATGAATTAAAGGCTACTGCGCCTTATGTAGTAGATCCATACAAGACAAGTTAGGCTCCTGAATCTTAAGAATTTGTGGGAAGACAAGGAATGAGTGAAGCATTCCCTGTATCCCATGCACACAGATTGACTTCAGTGTTAATTTACTGTGTAATCCAGTAAAGATTTTTAAAAAGCCATGTGTGATAATGAGCCTGCAAACGTATTCAAGTCTGAAATCTCAGTTCTCAGGACAAGTTGCATTCCCAAGCCAAGATTACTAATCCTGCATTGTTGGCTTGATGGCAGCCTCACAGGGTATGTTTTATATTTATGCTTCCCTCATATCATTCATGTTTCTATTTTTGCATCCAGAGTTCATTAAGTTTTGACAAGAAATACAGAAAAGTACAAAGTTCTTGTATACAACTTTGTGCACTAGCAAGCAAAATGGGCATTAAACACTTCAGCAGCAGAGAACAGACTCTTCCTGTCTGCCAGAGAAAAAGCAGCCTGAAGGCTGCCTTTCACAGGTTCACTGCACCTGAGAGTAAAGAAGGTACACTGCACCTGAGAGTAAAGAAGGTACAGCCACGACACAGCTGTGTAAAGCTGGGCCTGTATCACTGATGGCATCTACACTTCCCTGGTGGAAGGAGGGAGAACATAGAAGTGAGCTCTCCCCCGGGAACTGTTAACAGAGATCACAGAACTCACCTCGTTCCAAGCCATTGGCTCGGTCCGGAACAGGGAGCTTGTCAACTCAACTGAAAGTCGCTTCTTGTAGTCCTGTGGTTTGTCCTCAGACATTCTGAACAGCACTGCAGCTGCGTAGGTTGCTGCCAAAAGGAAGAGTGATTTTAGTAGAGGTCAAGACTTCATCAGCTCTTCTAACACAAGTATAAAACCAGCTTTAAGTTCACTTACCAACACCCTCATTCCTAGAATGAAGCAGTTCTGTTAAAGGAGCAGTTGCACCTTCAGCTTCAATAGCTTCAGCTGCCTCCTTGTCTTGAGCCAGTTCACAAAGGACACCAGCAGCTACTCTCTGGATATTCTCAATGGGAGAGTACAACAACTGCAACCAAAACAAGAGGGTTCTTTAGCTCTTCCACTTGAAAAGAGCTCTTCAGCACACTCTGACTTAGCAGTTCTACCCAGGAAATGCAGGAGCTATTTTACTGCTTTTCCTAAGATGTACTGTAGTGCTGTCTTGAGCTCTTACTTACCTGCACAAATAGTGGAATGGTATTTAGACCCCTGATTACGATTCGATTATGAACATCACGTGCAAGAATGTGCAGGGCTCCAGTGCAGCCCTCAACGATTTCTTCCATACGCACACCCTCCTAGTTAGGGAGAGAAAAGGAATGTTTGAATTTGAGATACTGTACGCTCTCTTCTTAAGTGACCATCAAAAAGCCAATCAGCAGTTTCAGCTAATCAACCAAACTCATCCCCTGCACGCACTTACCCCCTTCCCCTAAGAGCTGCCCTTCTAACTTAACATTGCTGCTATGCGCCAACCCAGTTTACCCACCCAAACTCAGTACGTGAAGCATCCCAATGGAATGCCTCAGTGGCTTTTATTAAGAACTTCCCCTCTGATAACACCATCTCGTTTTTACAACCTGGATTAGCCTGGCAGTTACCTGCCTCTGCACGAATTAACTACACTCCTGTACCAGTAGATGCTGCTTCTATTTGCTGTGCTAAGCAAACCCCCGCATTGTTCACGTGTTTAACAGGATAAAAATAATCAAATCGAGACTGATCTTCTCACACTGACCTGGAACCTAAAGAGGTAACAAGTATGGAGCCTCTACAACTTCTCAGTACTATTACAGCTCTAACCACCCTTGCAAATATGCAATAAATTGTGATAGCATTCTTAAACCCATTCTTCTGAGAAGGAGGAGGGACTTCTGATTTTTTTGGTAGACAATTACTTGCCTTGCCAGAGTAGGCAGTACCAGAATTTATGTGAGCTCTAACATTCAGAATTAAATGCTTACAAGGTTATTAAAATAAAACCCAAGGTTTTGGCATTATGATTTAAGAAGAATCTCAGGTCTTCCAACACAGAGCTATCAGCACACAGTGAATAATGTGAGCTAGAGCAAATAAGACAACAGTACTTTAGCCTAAGCACTATAGGGCTAAAGTGCACTGATGAACAAGGAGCTGGAGAGAACTTTGAGAAATGCAGTGTCAGGGGAGGGCACTCACCACGAACTGCTGTTGTGTCCCACCCATGGAAGTGCGTCGCTGGGTATCCTGGTGTGCTCTAACCAGCAACTGCACTAGCCTTGGAATAGCACCTTGTTCACGCAGCGGGGCATGGTTTGCAGGACACAGAGCCAGGTTGCGGATCAAGCCAACAGTAGCCTGCAGGTAAGGAACAGGTGGGGAATAAAAGAGCAGAAGGGTGTGCTTGCTGTTAGTGTCATCTTTTTTTCATCAGTTCATCTCAAATATTTAAATCTCTAAGAGAAAACACTAAGTTGCTGGACTGAAGAAACTTCTCCATCAGACAAATTGTATCCCCAGCACCTTGGTAACCAAGTATTTTTCACTTTTAAAGTTACATTTTAAAAAGCACCAGTTTTCAGTTTCAGCTCTGGTGCCTTTTAATCATTACTTACCTTGATCAAAGGCCAGTGTGAGGGTGGGTGCAACAGCTTTACCACCACTGGGAGTCCATAATGGAGACGAACTGCATTTTGAGCCATCTCCGCTTCTTGGTGTCTGCTGGTGAGGTGACGGAGCGCACAAATCGCAGGTTCCGTGATGTCTTCCCTGTCTCCAGCCCGGAGAACTGTGCGCACGAGAGCCTCGATGCCACCAACCTGGCACACCATCATCTTGTTCTTGTAATTGTTGCAGGTAAGGTTAGAAAGGATGCCAGCAGCACAAGTCACAACATTAATATCATCTGATCCTAAAAGCTGAACTAGAGTTCCTAGAAGGCCTTCCATGCCCTCCTGCAGAAAAAGAGAGAAGAAAAAGTTAAATCTTCTTTTCCACTATGTTGACTTCTGCTTTTGATCCCTCAGACAAGCCCCTTACCTGCTTTGTTGCAGCATCTGACAGATTCCTCAGCGTCCAGAGACAGTTCTGGACGAGACGCTGGCTTGGATCTGTGAGGTGGAGCCCCAAAGCTTGCATCCCACCTGGAAGATGGTACAGATTTGACACCGTTACCCAGATTTGACACCATACTCTGATGCTCACCTTGTGAGCAGTCAGGTCCTTCTCTTCCTTGACATCTGAGTGCAAAAAAATCTCACAAGCTTTTGGATCCTTCTTGTCATTAATATCACAATATGGCTGGGCCATAGCCCTTCTTCACATAGGACAACAACAACCCTGAAATTCCCTGTGTGACACTGGGCCTTTTAAATGTGTGCACATTCTCAGGGATGCATCCTGACGACACTCAGCTACTAACAGCACCCAGTTAACAACACAGTGGAGTTACTAAAAACAGCCACCCTTTTATACTTATGTATACTAAAGGCCTCCAAACACAGTTATGGACTTAAGGACCAACCCAAGTTTTTGATACTGGCAGTTTCTGTTCTTGGTGGAATGAACTGATCCCAAAGCATCATGTAGATTTTTAAGTTGATGTGATTACAATGTACTTACCAGCCTCAACAATAGCAGGTTTGTTGCTGGAGCAGACTGACAACACCTTCAGCACCCTACTTGTGGTCCACAATAGTTTCTCATAAGTATAGGTCCTCATTATGTTTACTAAAGCCTGGGGCCCACCACTTGCCAGAATAATCAGCTGAAAGACAGCAAAAATAATATTTGTCTGTCACTTCCTATACATGTCAGCAGGTAGTAAACGTTGCTGGCTTACACCCATCATGGTTACAGTTCCCTAAAAAAAAAACATTCCCATCTGCTTATGTGGACTGTAAGTTTTACAGTCTCACTATAAGCACAGCAGCATTTCTGCAAGAGAATTCTGTATCCCTCCCCTCTTGCAAGGTCAGGACTGACTGGCAAAAGCCAGTGACTGAAGATTCAGAGTCAGGAGGTCAGTATACAAGAACTGTCAGGCCATTCATCACAGGCTTGCTCATTTTAACTACTTCAGCACCAGAGGCACCTACCTTACTTTCTTGATTGCCATATGCTAAAATCTGAAGGCAGTCTGTTGTGATGGCCAAGAATTTGACGTTTGTCTTGTTGAGCAAGGCCACCATTTTCTGCAGCCCACCCGCGAGACGGACAGCCATCTTGGCTCCTTCCTGATGTAACAGGAGATTGTGAAGGGTTGTAATGGCATAGAACAGCACAGAGTCCACTGGGGACCTAAAGAGGGGAAAATCCTCATGAGTACCTGCTCCTAGCAGACCCAACTGCAAAACACAAGTACTGCCTCAGCCGTGCACATACCCCAGCATTTTAACCAGAGCAGGGATGCCTCCTGATTTGAAGATTGCCAACAAGCCTTCACGGTGATGTGAGAGGTTGTGTAGTGTCCCTGCAGTACACCGGGCTGTCTCCACGTCGTTTGTGTTTTGCATGGTACGTACGATGGCAGACACCATCTGAGGAGATCTCATAATGGCGTGGCGAGACGCTTCCTTTTTGGACAGCTGATGAACCATAACTGCAGCCTTGTTCACCACCACCTAACACAAATGTTTGAATAAAGCTTTTAGTTTTAAGGTCATTGAAGGTGCCCCAAAAGTAAGCTTTACCCAGGCAAAGAAAATATTTACCTGGTCCTCATCATTCAACAGTTTGGTCAGTTCTGGGATTGCACGAGTCGCAAGTTCAGCATCATCTTGGTAGTTTATCAAATTAACAACAGCATGTTTTAACATCTGGGATGGCTCAGCCAGGCGTTGCACATTAGTTGGATGAGCTGCATCAAACTGTGTGGATGGGATTTGCATTCCTTCATCCAGGGTTTCAGGGAACATAGCTGCACGCACCCTTTGAGCTCTAGTCATTGCATACTGGCCATCAATATCTGAAAACAAGGCAAGTCATAATAACCTCAAACTAGGAATAAAAAGCTCATCATCCAGATTGGCAGTAATTGAGTAGTTAGGTTTCTGAATTGTTAAATTGCATGCCCAAGCAAACTGGTCTAATAGAAAAGGCCTTACCCGCAACTTGCTCCTGGGTGAAGGACTGAGAGAATCCCTGCTCCCATTCGTACAGCACTTGCGTTGTGTCCACATCTTCTTCTTCAGGATTTCCCTTGCCACTCAAGGAGGGAGCAGTTGTTGTGGCACCAGAATGGATCCCAGAGTCCAGATATGATTGCTGCTGCCAATGACTGACTGCTGCTTTTCTGTCTGGTTCCATTGCCATATCCAGCTCCATCAAGTCAGCTGTAAGAAATCATTGGTGAACAATTAAGTTTACTTGAATTACTCCAGCATGTATTAATCCTACAAGAGATGACAGAGATTTTAAATTAAAATAGGCTGTTATAAACAACTTCCTCAACCCAGCACTGCAAGTGAGCGGCAACTTTAAACTGAGGCTTTATGTTGAACCAATGCAGACAGGTAAACCTGAGAAACAGGCAGAACAATCACTGCTATTGTGGCTGTCCTGACCTTACAACAAATGTGTCTGAAGGTTTGATTTCCAGTGTAAGGTATTAATTACTGTAACAGAGCAGATAATATTCAATCTAAGTGACTTTGAAAAGTTAAAAAGAGAGGGATAAGGAGTCTTCTAAATTCTAGTAACAGAAATTGTAATGCATTACATACCTTGAGTTGCCATGTTCCTTGTTACGCTCCCAGAACTCCTTCTTGCACCCTTTCAGAGATCCTAAAAAAGAGAAGGTTAGGACTTATTAAACACTAATCAGAGCTAGTAAGACAGGATTTCACATTAGAACACTGGAATTGCAAACTAAGGCTTGGCACATCTTGCCATTTCATTACTACAGTGAGTATACTGAAATGCTAATTAGCAAACCTCCATGGACAGACATGCAAAAGAACACCATGTATCACCCAGACTTCTTCTGTCAAGTTACGTGTAAGATATTTTAGAGCTGCAAGAGAACAAGAATTGAAGACTGACTATGACAGAGCTATTTTTTACTCCTCTATCTTTGCATAAGATGCAGTCCAGACATTAAATTCCAGAGTTTGGAAATGCCACAAAGACAATGGCTAAATGTCAGACTTCCTCATTTCCCTCAAAGATAAACTACTTAGAAGATTCCAGAAAAACTGTCTGATACAGGGCTTCAACATGAATTCTTATGGGGAAAGTTGAAATGACCATATAAGGCAAGCTGCACAAAGACTACCTGAAGAGTTACAACTGCACCTCCTCCTTTTTTCTATTCCTGTGCCATAAGAATAAAGGTTTCTTCCTAAAAAAACCTCTTCCTTGAAGTTAAAACTAAAAATTAAAACAGCCTTAAAAAAAAAAAAAAAAAGAAAAAAATTGTCCTTCAGTTGCACACACATTGAGTCAACCAAACTCACTTTTATTTTTTGCACAGAAAGCCAAGATAGCTGGGGGCAAGGAGGCTGAAATATCATCAAATGCCTTATCTAAACTTTTGGTATGCACCTCCATTTAATATCACCAAGCAGTTTGGAAGTATTTGTACCATAAATCTGTACCTGTCTCTTCACTAACTAAGAGAGATTTGAGGCTACAGCTCCACAACAGGTCATTCTTATTTCACTTGCTTCCCTTCCCCCCAGTCCCACACTGTTTCCAGTACAGACACAGAGCTGGTGACAGCCTATTCTGGGAGCCAGCCAAGCAGAAACACTTGTAGTGGTAGCTTGTGCAGGGAGCAGAACCATCTCTTGCAGCAATCAGCTGTCACTGTGCTGTTGGTGTTAGAGCTGCACCCATCCTGCACAATGAAGTAAAGGCAGTACACTAATCCCTGAAAGGACAGGTCTGCAGTGCTGCATCAGGAGAACAAAGTCCACCTGACGCTGCATTTGTGTAAAGACAGATTTCCCAGTTTAAGAGTTTACTTCAGGAGCACCTTTTTGAAAATCATAATAAACAGAGGGCAGGCCTGCAGTTCTAAAAGTCTCACTGGATAGGTGGGACAAACTTGTATTTCACTGACTCTGAGCCAGCTGCAAGATACTCCAGCAGCTCCTGAGCAATTTTGTTTCTTGGCTGTACAAATGCCAGTGCTGTTTGCCCTGACTCTGCACTCCCACAACTTTTGGCAGCAACCCTTCTCTGGCTCTTTTGAAATGGACAGTAGATCAGCATCTGCAGCAGATAAACAGCATTAAGCTGATATAAGACATTTCACAGCATACAATAAGCATCCTGCTGTGCAGCTGGAAATTCTAAACTGGTCCTTCTCCACAGCCTGGAAGAGACATGGCCAGCTTGGAGTCTGCTCTTGACAATGGGCATGGAGGATGTGCTGAAAATACAGATATGTTCTCCATTCCCTTACCCATGGATTCTTTCAACATGCTGTTAGGAGTTTGAGAGTATTAGAGGCAAGGGAAAAGAAAAACTTAAGTCACACTGTCAGTTCACCATTGATGAAAAAATTCTAATGAGTAGCTAAGTTGAGGAAGTACCTATATAAAAGCTTGATAGCTCTTTGCAGGTCTTCTGCATTACTTTGAGTTCCATTAACACATTTCAAACAGAAAGAAGGGAATAGCAGCAACAGTCAAATTTGTATCTTTGTTCCCTGTAGTTCTCACTCTAAGTCAGATGTGACACTTCCAATAAAAAAAATTGGCATGTTCTAGCTCCTATATGAAATTTTCAATATGCTTAGCACAGAAAAGATTTATTTCTACTATAAACTTTCCCATCTCCTCCCATCAGGACTATGGTAAAAAAAGGATCACCAAACTGGTTTTGAAGTTGACTGGTTCATCTACCACATTGTTAAGAACAGTGACTATGCTTTGAGACATTTACTACCACCTGAGATTTCCATATGCAATAAGAGACTTCGGAAGAATATTTATAATTTTCTCCACTATTGAATTCTACATCAATGAAGGCAACTGGCTTATAGTACCTGCACTCTGAAATTGCTGTTTCAATTTCAGCAGCCTGAAGAGATCAGAAGAGCAGCTCTACCGTTAGGTAAAATCCACAGATCAGAGCAGCCACTAACTGCAGCACTGTTCCAAAACAACACTGATGAACATCTACAAAATAGCAATGAAGAATAATACTAAGTGTTCAGAAATTCAGTCTTTGGAATGCTGACCCTTGATCAGCCTGCTAGCTGCATCTACAAGTTCCAACATCCTGATCTGCATTTCATACACCTGTAGCCCCCCAGAAATTCCTGGTAGCTTTTTTTATTATTATCTAGATGGGGAATTTGGTTTAATCCTAAATGTTCAAACTAACTGCCAAACAAAAGTAGCCAGGGTTTGGTTTTAGGTTTTCTGCACTTAAACAGAAATTCCCTCATCTTTTCCTTCACATTCTTTTCTAATTTTACAAAGGGGTAAACTGGGTCCAGGCAAGCTGCTGACTTTGCCTTCCTTCTGTTTGTCACTCTCAAGGTTAACCAACACACAGAGGGAGCGATACCACCAGGCTACGTACAAACATTTGTGCTGCTTATTTTCTTGACAAACTGCATCAGTACAAGGTCAGCCAAACACATCTCAACCATCAGGAAGAGACAGAAGGCCTCAGTATACTTCACAAACAAACTTCAGTATAGCTGCAAGCTTTGCAATTTTTGAAGGCTAGCAGGCACTCAGAAATGGGAATTCTGATAAAAGTTACATTATACAGTTCACATGAATGTACTGCTAGGAGCTTTGGGACTCAACTCTTCTCAAAAAGCCCCTCCTGCCCCATGAGACTATCCACTTGCTTAGCAAGCATCAGCAGCTTTGGGTTTAAATGAAGGCTGGGTTTTTTTAGACTACATAGTAAAACAACTTGTGAAGAGCAATTCAAGACCTTGCACTAGGCTGTATTACAAGGCATCTGTAAGCTTAGAAGGCACGAGCTAATAATTTCAAATTAGTATACAAGGCAATTCAATTTTCTTGATTTTAAAAAGGAATGAAAGAACCATTAGGCATTACCTCTGATCATGTATTTTTTATTAGGTATTAATTTCTGATTAAGGAGGATAGTTAGGGAGATGCCAAGAAAGTCAACAAGCCTACAGTAGTTCTGAAATCTGAACAATTCTCTTCTATAAGACTGACTCAAACTACATGTGAGCAATAAGTAGTTCCGTCCCCACCCCTGCCACTTTTATAAAGCAAGTCAAAGTCTGCAAGTCTGCCATAAATCCTTTGTTGGAGAGAAGTACGTTACTAAAACTTGCAGAGAAAGCCAGACTGATCCATCCAAACACCATGAACTACTGCACACAAACACCCCTCCTGACCCTGGTATCCTGTTCTTTGTCTCTGTCTCATCTGGGACAGGCCAAACAACTGCATCTTTAAACTACCCACCAGTTCTGCATGATCCATTTGCTTACACAGAACAAGCTGTTCAGCTACTGACAGTGACAGCAGTTAATGTATATCATCTACACACAAGGGAAGAGAAGTATTGGTACTGAAAAGCAGGTTTTCCCCACGCGCTTTGAAGTCATTGCGATGAGTTCCAAGGTGTTACTGAAATCATCCTTTGGGTGTGATTTTATAACTGCTCTTAGCTGCTTGCCAATGCTATTCCCTGTGTATCTGCTTTACAAAAATCCACAGCCAAAATATACAGGTAACAGCAGTTCCACAGCTAGTAACACCAGAGACACTCATTTCTATGACCCAAGTCCTTGTACTGCAGTTCTCAATATAGCAGAAGCTTCCTAATTAACCTTAGTTTTCAGGTTGGGCATTTGAAAAATACATCCAATTAAGGAATTAAAAAACAAATCACAACAAAACAACCCTTTTTAATCTTCCCCTGGAAGTTGTTAGCCTGTTTTCTAGAAAACAAAAGGTGGGGGAGGAGGAATCATCCAAGTAAGACAATACTGACAGTGGAAACAGGAAAAAAGCTTTCACAGTATAAAGGCACTTTGGGCAGGAGTGGCTAAACTTTCTCTAAGCAATTTTTGGTCTAACCTAAGCCCCAGATACAAAACAGACCTACTTCTATTGATCTTAGTCTTATGAAGACATGATTCAAACTGCTATAAATTCCTAATCAGTCCTTATTCAAATGTGGATAAAGTTCTCTCCTCCCCTATCCACCCACAGGTCCTAAAAAAAATGGAGAGGTTTTATCTGGCTTTATTAAGCTCTGGTAAAAGTACCTTTATAGGTAATTTTGGAGGTCCTTCATGTACCAGATGCTTCTGGGAGACTGGTAATAAGTCCTGGAAGGACAGTTTTGGTGTTGTGTGTTTTAAGGTATGTTAGCTCGTGGTAGGAATGACAGCTGGGGTTTACATTTTTTTAAAAAAAATGAACAGAAGGTACTTTATTTGAAACTAGGTAGAGAATGTGCTTGAATTTCACTCTGAATACTGCATTTTAAGAGGTTTATTTTTCTTGTACAAAGATACCACAGAGGATTACAAACAACAGTTTTCCTGACACACATTTTCATATGCAGTAAACAAATAATGAAGAGCATTCCCATATTCTTTCTTGAACAGTAGCATTTGCAGTCCTCAGTCACCTTGTCCCCTATAAAAGAAATAGCCACATACAGTGAGTGTAGATTATTCTGAAGTTAGTTATATGTAAGTATTAGAAGGCCTTGATATTGGGAAATTAGTCACGCATCAATATTGACTTCTGCACACCACTGCTTTAAGGACTTGAATGGACAAAAGTGTGAAACTCATTGCAAAGTGGCTCTTGAATAATAGTTATTGTCTGTAAATTATCACATTAAACAAAGCAATGCACCACTTAGATATTTTTAGAGACAGAAAAGTTAAGGTTTACCTTATTATCAATACTAGAAAACAAAACTTAATTTTATATTAATGTCAAGCTTCCTTCTGCTTTTAACAGGGTGATTTTTAATACTATGTAAAAACGTCTTCAGGTGGCTTATGACAAGACACCTTAACCTAGTGGAAGAAACTTGGACAGTATGTAATATCAAAAGGAAACAAGTCAAACCATGCAGTCTTTTTCCTCTAAAAGGGAAAAAACCATATAGGCTTTCACAGCTTTAAAGCTTTTTCTACTTTTTTTTTTTTTTTTAGTTACATGGTAGAAACATTCATCTATAGCCTTTAGTACTACTTCAGAAGAAGTGCCATGGCAAGAGATGAAGCAGCATTAGAACATTTAAGTGTTGTGCCAAGATGTAGCAACTCAAACTATTTCAGAAGTTCCATTGAAAACTAAGAGCTGCCAGTCATCTTGACCTGAATGCCACAGCATGTGCCCACACTGAAATCCACCTTACTGATCCTGGACTGCATCTGAACAAACTCCTTTATAAACTTTACCTTGTAGCAAAATTGCTCTAGTCATTTCTCCAAGCAACATTTCTTAGCATCATTCCCTCCAACCACAACACTATTCTTGCTTAGTGAAGTATTTCTCTCCAGTGATAAACGGTATCCTGTGTAATCCATCCAGCTCAAATTTATCCAAGCACAATACTTTAGACAATAAATTCTACTGATGCCTGCAGAAAGTTAGAAGATGCCTTGCAAGCAGCAATTCATTCCATCTTAGATTTAGCTAATCAGATCGTAATAAATTTGACTCTGAACCCAGAATATGCAATAGTGTTAAAATGGTCTTTAAATTCTCTTATTATTAAGACTGAAAGGCTAAGGTTTGTTTTTCCTAACAAACTTCAGGAAATTAAGAAATCTGCATATCTGCTTTATTGACCTCAATGATTAAAAGGTTCCAATTTCCAAGCATTCAACATCCTTAAGACATGCTGGAAGAGGCAACAAACTAGCTCAGATAATCCAGAGATTTAAAGTGGGAGAGGGGTGCAGTTCTGCCAGTGCTCACTGCAAGCCACCTCTGTTTCAGCCACTCTTCTTCACTGCTTCATTTTGAATTCATTATTTCCTTTTTCCTTCAGGCATCCCAGATTGTTATTACATCAATTGTTCTGGCCTCTCAGCCTTAGAAATTATCTAAAAATTCCTTTCTGTAACAAAGGCAGAAAAACCTCCTCACACTAGCTCTTGTAAGAACTTGTTTAAAATAAAGAGTTCACTTCATGCCACACACAAAATAACACATCTCTCTTTTCAGCTATATCAGCAACCAAAGACCAAGAGTACTGAACAGAGTGCAAACAACATAAATATTTCTTTTTTGCTAGACTTCTCCAAGTTGATTACAACTGCTTGATGGAATGAAAATGCAGGCAGTCTGGTAACCTTGACTAGACTTATACACTAGGTTAGCTGTATTTAAAAAGAGAACATATTCCTCAAAAAAAAAAATCTAGTGAAGAAAAGACTTAGGTTTTACAAGTTCCAAAATACTCGAGGCTTGTTTCGGAGTCAATATAGTCTTAAGCAAATGTGACAAGAGGAGAGAAAGGGGTCACAAGAACTTTACAACAGCTGTAAAGTTCCAGTGTGCCACACTTCACCTCCTGGAGCACTACAGAGTGTTCTGAGTGTTCAGGACATCCACCTGTTTTCCCTTTCCCTTCCTCCTAGAAGAAAAAGCAGGCTAGTAAAGAATCAAAGCTCCTACCCAGCTTGCAATGTTCAACAACTCCTAAGTTTCAAGTGCACTTGACACTTAAAGTGTAGCAAGAGCCACATTTCATTTTGCTCACCTAAAGTACAGAAAGCCACCCAAAATGTGGGTAGTTTAAATCAATTGCTGAAGAGCAACTTTGCAGGGACTGACAGTTCAGGTAACAAAAGGTATCAGAAGTGGAGGTCTGAGATTTCACTGGCAAAAGGGCCCCTTCCAGCTGCAGCCCTGTCTGTGTTGCTCTCTGAGCAACTAACAGCATGAAGACACTGACAGCTTGTACAATTCATCAGGTCTTCACAGATACTAAGGTTTTAAAAACAACCCAGTAGAATTCCCAATAAAGCAAGAGCTAACAGTGCTCTGAGAGCCACTGCCAGCCAACAAATACCTCCAATAACTAATGTACAAAATGATGAGAACTTGGAAGAGAATTCAGAAAAAGCACATCAGGAAAGTTACTAAAAAAAAAAATAAAAGTTCATCCTGGCACTGATCTGCGCTATCATTCTATAAAACAAACTTTGAAACTGTAGAACCTGCTAGGAAGCCTCCCAAAACAGGAAGCTGGCTTTATCATATAAAGGTTCTCCTTTTGGAAGAAAGGAGCTGCACAGTACTTCACTCTATAGGACAGACATTCTAGAGAAACTTTGCTAGAATTACAGGCTGATGGGACACACAGGTATGTCTAAATGGACTTGGTATGCCTACCACCATAATTTCTTATCAGCAATCCCCTACCTAATTTTGCTTGATGCTGGCCAATGCAATGTAAAGAAAGCACCTCGTTAAATAGTCACACACTGTTACCTCAAATCATACTTATACTGCAGGACCTGAAATTTCACAACAGTGGATCTTGTAACTTCAGAAATTAAGTGTTGGATCCACAGCAAAGTTACATTGCCCTTTACCTAGAGAACATTCAGGAGTTACAAGAGGTCTGTCAACCCAATCCTTTACATTCAAAATCATGGGCAACTACACCAGCAGCTTCTAATAGGATCACCAAACCAAACACTCTCTGTCCTAGGGTTTATTAGTTCTTTCTAGAAACTTCTGGTTGTTTCTAAGAGCTACAAGCAGCAGCTATGTTCAAGTTGACAAATCATGAGATCACGAAAGAAATGCTTAAGAGAGCTTTTCATCAGCAAGTATACCAGAGCACTAGCAAAAACTTTCACTTTATTAGTTAGCAAAATAGACCTCAAGCACCTAAGTATCCTCCTGACTGTCCAGGATGGGAGCTGATGATAATCTCAACTGTTATGATGTAAAAACTGCTTCAAATACAACTCTGGTGTTACACATCCAACTTGAGAACAAAAGCAATGAACTTCCTCACATAATGTATATATCAATCCCCTGACAGCCATTGGTAGCTCAGTATTAGAGGACTGGTATGACGGTTTCAAGTTTACGAACTCACATTAAGTCATAACAAGATTATCAACGCAATTACTCTCATGTCTTAATTATTTTGACCAACTAAGCACCAGCACCACAAACAAGTAACCTCAAAACAGTTCCTAAGTCACTTCTGTTCAGCAATGGATTTGGGATCTTTGGGTCACTGGCACACATTTGCCACTAGGGCTTTGTGCAGCATTCACTGAGTTTGAGTATCCTCATGGCTGGGCAAAACATTGAGAGCAGTTTTATTATCTCAGCTTAGGGAGCTCGTGTCTTGTATTTGCAGGACATAGATATCTACATTATGCACACTCCCATCTTAGTTAGGGATGAGCCAGCATTTACTATCCAAGGTTTAGTCTGCCAGCAGGACTCACGTAATAAATATGCAGAGGTTTAAAGGTTTTGGCCCATGTGCCTGTACTTATCACTGTTTTAAAAAGTTGCCATTGTGACCATTTAGAGGCAACCTATGATAATTCAGACTAATATTATACCACAATTCATTTAACACTCACAGGAACAAAAACACTGCCAGGCCTCATGTTTCCCTGCCCACATGATTTTGTGTATCAAAAAGACAATGGTTTTGCAGTCACTTAACACAATCATGTGCATCACTAACAACAGACACTGTTACAAAAATACCTTTCCAGCCTGTTTGTGCATAACTTGAAACACTCATTATCACACCAATACAGGAACAACTTAGCAAACCATCTCTCTTCCAAAGGAGGAAGTATCTACCCATAATCCAGTTTCTTCTTACACTGCAACCCCACAGTCAGCCCTGAACTTGGGTGGATTAAACATTAATCTCCACGGTTTAAGAAACCAGAGTGATTAGTCATAATTACACTGACACAATACTTATGAATACGAAAGTGGCTGTCTTTGCTTGTCTATCAGAATAATTCTATTTGCAATAAGGCACATCAACTCTCCAAAAAGGACTGTTTAAACAACAAACATGCTAATGAAGTCTGACATTAAAAGATGTTTCTTCAATTCACTCTTAATTAAGACAAACTAACAAGGAAGCTGCATTTAGCAGCACCTTTAGGATGTTAGGATTTCTGGCCACTGGAGGGCACCTGAATTGTTGCCAGGACAATAGAGAACTACTTGCTACAGTTGCTGCAGAGTTGGCAAACTTCTCCAATTTATAAAAGTCTATTTAGTGCAGTAAGTCAGCCCAGAAATGCTGGTTCCAGCAAATACACGTACAGTGCACACAGTGCATTTGCCAACTCCAGCGAAATCCAGCTAGCTCATACTGTTTTTTAAATGCAGCAACATAGAACACCACATTAACTCCTTCACCCTTCTACTTCAGTCCTCTAACAAGGTTCTAGAGTTAATTTAGTATTAAGTAACAGAGCAAGCACTTCACTTCTGCAATACCCATCCAGCTAATGTACATTGTTTCCTAGAGTCAACTTGAAACAGGAAGAAAAAGTTCTGCTGTAAAGTAACATTTGCACCCATACGTCCCCAGGCAAGGAAAGCACAGGATGAATTTGCTTTAACATCAGAGTTAACAGACTCATGAGGTCAGGCTGAGCTACAGGTATGTTTCACCTGCTCACCTCATCTACCTGGTGTTCCACACAGACAGAAATGCCATGAGACTTCCATTAGTTCTCTCACTTGAAGTTACCTGTGAGTGAAAAAAGAAAAGCACAACACCCCAAAAACTGAAACAACTTCTCTGGCTCCTTTCTTCTCATGAAAGGCAGCACAGGCTACAAAGTGTCAGCACAGCTCAACACACTACCCTCCTAGGCTAAAGCCTGATCACGGACTATAGCAAGTTTTACCTTGGAATCAAGTGCCAGAAATGGATATTAAAAGTTAACCACTGTCAGTCTGCCTTATGTTGGCAAGCCAATTCAATAGGTGCTTAACTGGAAAATCAGAAATATTGCCCTGCCAGGAAAATAATTGTATCTAAAGAGACAGGAAGAGTCACACACAGTACTTACTGCCAAGGAGTTTGCCATTTCTAGGTTCCCACCCAGTCAGCCAGCAAGTCACTGGGCTCAAAGCTTGCAAGTGCACGTTCTGAGGACCCAGGAGCAGTTCACAGCTGCCTGCACAGTTTCTCACAGGTTTTATCAGGCTTTGTGAAGTATGATGTTCAAGATAAGTAAGGTCAGTCCTGATTTTCCTGCCATGGTATGCAGGCTACCACAGCCACAGAACAAGTTTTGCTGCAGGCAACTGCACGATCACCACAACCCCTGCATTACCAGTTTAACTATGAATTAACATAGCTGATTTTGATTACTGCTGTATTTGCACACTAGGCTGCCTACTAGACAATACTCTGCAGAAATATCCTTATCCAAGAGTTTTAGACTGCACATTCAGACTTCAGTTTCTGAGACAGAAGCCTCCAACAGCCATATTTCCTGCTCCATTCTTTCCACCCCTGAAAACACTGCAAAATCAGAACACTAGTACTAACCTCTTGTCTTAACATCCCCAAAACCTCAAGTTCAACTCTTCAGAACACAGCATTTCAGGATGCTAAATAAGATGTGGAGTCATGATAGATGGGTATATGTTTCAGAAAAAAAAAATCATTATGTCTGAAGGGCAATGAGGTTTCACAGCCAAGGTTTAGTAAGCCAGTTACTGACACACCACAATCAGAGCAAAATGCTGGTGTCCAGAGTAGACATACACCATGCAAAGAGCCCAGTCTATTTATGGCTTAAGCAAGAAAAAGGAAGCTTGGGCTGTTAAGGCTGTAACACAGCATCTGAAGAACTGGTTTCTCCAATCAAGATTTACTTTATATTAAATCCTTGCTCCTTGAAGCTATCGTGCATGACACTGTCCTTTCAAACATGGTGTTTTTACTCACTTCTCCCCTAGACCTTATGAAATGATCAGCCATACAGACCAAAGCAAACATTCCCCTGGAAATCAGTTTATACCTAAACAGAAAATATCTGAACTAAAAGATGAGCAAATACATTTCCTTAGAACCACTCCAGAACAGTGAGACACTCAGTATGATTTTGTACTGAACAGCTGAATTTAGAGAACTTCAAATTCTTACCTGAATACCTAAGCAGCCTCATTTGCAACAGTACCAGCCATTAGAAAAACCACACAGCAGTCACATACCTGCAGCTGTCAGCACCTTTTTATCAAAAGTGCAAGATCAACATTAGGTTCTTGGACTGTCAGGTACTGAAATTCACATTATAACTTGGGCCAACGCACACCAGTAAGTTTTGTCGCTTAAGCTTGTTTTTTTTTGAGCCTTGCAGAAGTATCTTTCTGTAATTCAGAAGGAAAATCGTAATTGTGAAGTTGTTGTCTGGTGTGCCTGAACTTAGGATCAAGAAAACCCCGACACTCTTTCAGCTAGTTTTCTGTCTTTCGCCTTTACTGTAGTCTCGGCACATAAAGATCCTGTTTTACTAAAACCCCTCCTTGATTTCCGTCCGTCGACCTCAGCATACCAGCCCAGCCTCTTTCCATTCACCACTTGCATACTTTGGGGGATGGGAGGACCACAGATGTCTGGAATATACAGAGTGTCAGAACAATGGCTGCTCCATGAGAAAGAGATCAAGAAGTAGCTGATTACAAAGATCAACACTGCTATTCCTGAAGTCACAAGTAAGTTGCCCGTGGTACCTTCACACATCTGTCCTTTCTTTCCAGAAAGGATAATCTTCAGAGAAGGTTTTTGGGAAGAGATATAAAAGGAAACTGCCCAACGTCCTACATGGAGTTTTAACTAGGGAAAAATCCAAGGTTTTGCTAAATTTAAGAAAACTTGCTGCTCTAGGAGCACGCACAACAGAACTAAGCTTTGTTAAAAACAAACAACAAAACAACACACCTGGAGGCCCTGCTCCTACAGAAATAAGTGCCCTAGATAGTTCTGGGAGTAACCGCAAGTTGATCCCCACACCACATCCCCACCTTTGGGAGGCTGGAGCCGCCGTGGTCCCCCCAGCCGGCCACGGGAAGCAGCGGGCGCTTCCCCTCGCAGCGTGGGAGACCCAACACCGCCCGCAGCCCAAGTCATTCCCTACAACACCCTGGTAGGGTGGATGTTAAAAAACTTAATTTGACTGCTCCTAGCTCCGGGAAAGCTTCATTTCGGTGACACCCAAAAGCAGCAGCATAACCTCTCCAGCAAATATGCAATGCCACAAAGACCGAAACCCCACAAGGCAACAGATTAGTTATCTCCCGCTGACTGCAGTGGCCGTGAGTAATTATATTCGGTAGAAATAAACCCGTACCCTGCTCTCTTTCCCCTTCTATCGCCAGAGGGGCTCTGCAACCCACCGGCGACTTAGTACTCCCCTAAAAAGGCGGGGGAAAACCTTTAAAAAATAATAATAATGGGTCATTAAAGTACTCCGGGCTCTGCTGCAAACGAGAGCAGAGCAGGGCGCAGGGACTCGTCTTCTCCCGGAGACCAGAGCAGCCACCCCCTCGCCCCAGGACGAGCTTCCCAAGAGACACCTCGGGAGCCGCAGCTGCCGCTCCTGCAGCCACGCAGCTGTCCGGACCTCCCAAAAACAAGAGCCCTCTCTCTCTTCCTTTCCTGCCCCCCCCCCGCCCCACCTCTCTCCCACCCCCGCTCCCCCCCTCCCCCAGCCCCGCTCCCCCGTCCTTCCCGCCAGGCAGACCCTGGACCCCCTCACGGCCGCGGGGGGCCCCGGCCCAGGTTCGCCCCAAGTTCCCGCCGGAACAAGCGGCACTAACGTTGGAAGGGAGAGCGCAGGGTCCCCCCGGGCTCCGGCGGCGGCTGCTGCTGCCCGGGCGATCACAGTCCGGTCCGTCTTTCCTTCCTCGTCCCCCCGCCTCCGCCGCCTCCTCGTCCGCGCTCACGGCGGTGCCCCCGCCGCTGGCTCCCGGGTGGCGACCGTACGGGGCGGCGGTGTTTGTGTCCCCCGAGCGCCGCCGCCGCCGCAGCTCCCAGCGCCGAACCGAGCGAGAGGCTTAAAATGGCGTCGCTCACAAGGAGGTTCTTATAGCAGCGCCGGGCCCGGCTGTGTATCCTGCCGCCGCGGCCGGGCCCCGCGCGCGGCATTCCATAGGCGCCCGGCGCTCAGGGCAGGCAGAGGGAGGAGGAGAAATAGTGCCCGGCTCCCAGGGCGGAGGGAGACAGGGAGCGGGGAAGCGGCCCGAGATGGGGGAAGGCCGGGCCGGGTTGGGCAGGGCAGGGCAGGGCAGGGCTGGGCTGCCCGGGGCAGGGGGAGCACGGCGGATACACCCTATTCCGGAGGTGGAAAAGAAGGATCCGAGTTCTCAGCTTGGAAACGAAGTTGCTGCTGCCCTGAGGGATGTAGAGGCGGCGAGGGAGGGCATGCGACTGAGGGGATCAGCCCGGGGTCCCGCTTTGGGAAGGGAAGCGGGGGCTGGGGGGCAAGGCGATTGTGACTCTCTCCCTTCTATTCCTTTCCCCCTCCCCATTTAATTTGGACTTTCGTTGCCTGGGTTTTTATTTATTTATTTATTTATTTACTTTAATGCACGGCAACAACTGTAGCGAAACTCCGTCTTCCCAACCGCCCGCGTCGCCAAGTCCCCGAGACGCTCGGGCTGCTGTGGAAAATCCGTGGCGCTGAGATGGGGCAGCCGCCGAGCCCGGCCCGGGGCTCATCCCGGAGCCCGGGATGGTGGCGGCGGGCCCCGTTCACGTCGGCGGAAACGCGCTCCCGCTCTGCCCTTGTAAATATTTGTGAGGAAGCAGTTGCCAAAGAAAGTATCTCGTTATGCAATTTTTTTTTTTTTTAATGGGAGAAGCGAACTTCCCTCCCCCCCCACCCCCAACACCTCCTCCTCCCCGCCCGCCCCTCGCTTCTTTAGCGAGTCGTAAAAAGCAGGAAAATACGAATTGCACAAGGTTTTTTCGCGGCGTGTGAAGGCACGTCCGTGGCGGCCTCTCCTCGGCGTGCTTGGGCTTGCACGCCAGAATGTTTTACAGACTTTTTGCGTGCGCCGTCTTGCACTGGCAAAGTCTTGTTTAACATGCCAGGAAGGAAAAATACATTCACACCTCCCTCCACATGAAACAAGGACCGTATATACCAACGTGGCTATGGAAAACATCCGTTGCCAGCGAAAGATGGATATTATTCTCTCCTCACCACCACCACCACCCCACCACCCCCAATATAAATTTGCTTTGGCACGAGCTGATGTGGGAGATTGAATTCTTGTTTTGCTTCTTGCAGCCTCTTGTCCCCCACCAGCCTCCAGTTTCTGCCGTTCTTGCAGCGGGGAGATGCGCGGTTCACAGAGGGGCTACCTTTATACCTGGTTTTTTCCACTGATGATCCTGTTTTAAACGGACTCTAAGTTTCTAGTTAGGAAGTTGCACTTAAAGATTCGGTTTTTTTCCCGTACATTTATTCAGTCACATGTAGTGTTAGACTAAAGGAACTTCTTTCACAGTGCTGCTTGATTTTCTCGTAAGCTGCTTTCTTTTGAATCTGGAGCTTCTTAAAACAGGGAATTTCTCCTGGGCTGGGAGTTTGTTGGGAGAATAATGTAGGGCTTACTGCATACAAGAGACGAGGTGGAACTGGCAATGGGTGACGGGGGCCACAGTCCAGTGGGGCAAGTGCAGGGGGGGGGCTTCCAGGGGTGGGTTAGCTGTCACTACTCATATAACATTGGAAAGGCAATGGTTAAAAAAAAAAAATTTAAAAATCCTATTTTCCTGCCCGCTACCCCTGCCACTGCAGGGTGTAGCAATTATCCCCCCACCAGCCTCTCTCTGCAGTGGGCAACCTCTGGTGCCCACTAGTAAGGAAGAGAAATGCCTCGTGGTCAACCCTGAAGTTGGAGAATCGAGAAATGCAGCTTTCCTTGTCATGCTGTTTTCTCTTACGACAGTTGCCCATTTTGACAATGCTGGTCAAAAGGAGTGTAAGAATGAGGACAGCTGTTGGCATAAGCTGGTAAAGAAAATTGTGCCAGATCGGGCGAGTGGACTGTGAGTGTTTGTCACCTTCCTGGGGAGTTATTTGGTGCAGCTATAATCAGAAGGACTTTGTTCTTGACACCAGAAATTTGATTCCAATTTAAGACAAGAGCCAAAGAAAGTATTCCTGAAGATTGGCTTGAGCAACAAAAAAAGAGAATAGGGTGTGGGGGGAAGAGTTAATTTCTTTGTCCACCTTCCTTTCTCAGCTGCCTTCTTCTACAACCTTGAGAAAATCTGCTCTGCCTCGGTTTCACCCTCTGTAAAATGGGAATAGTAATACTGACAAACCCCTCCTTTTAGATCCCTGGATAAAAGGTACTATATAAGTTCAAAGTGCTGTTTCTATAGGGCATTATTGCCAAATTCACTATAAGCAATTCCATTGGGTACTTGATAACAACAGTAGAATCAGTCAAACGCCCTTGATGCATTGCATGGTTCCAGATACCTTTCAGAGCCTCTTTGTGTGCCATCCCACCCCCTGAGGTCTGCAGGGATGGGGCTTTTGGAGCCTGGATTTTGCAGGAGCAGGAGGGGTACAGTCCATGCCTTTGCTTCTGGCCCCTGAACTGTGGACCGCTTTTCTTTTTCACCTGACGAGGACAACTGGAACTAGACCTTTTAAAAACAGGTTTAAAACATACAACTTTATATATATATAAATTTTGTAAGGCCTTTAGTACCTAATGATTAACTCTTGTTGATTTTTGGATGCTTTACTTCTGCATGAGTTGTTGTAATTTTAATCTCTGTTTCACTACAAAGTGGTTAGGATACTTTTGCATCTAGACACATTGCATATAGAAATTTGGTTCATATCAGCTTTGCAATTTTTAGCTATTAGGTAGCTAAACATTTTCTAAACTTGTACTTTAAAAAATCCCCAAACCCTTACTCCAGAAAAACTAGTATCTTACTAGCTGAATTGCAATTATGATTAACTTGTCAGTGTTTTCTCAATTTAAAAAATGTTTCAAAAATATATTTTGTATTCCAATTTTTTCTAAAATACAGTGTGTCAAGTTCCACTATCAAAACAAGAAGAATAAATGTTATATGGGATATTACAGTGTGGGGCTTCATCAGTAAATTCCTGAACAGTCCAGTTATTCTTCCTCTTCTGCTTTTTTTTTTTTCTTTCCTCCCCAAGAAGCACTGAGTGTGTCTATGCAGCTTCAAGTTTCCTCTGAGCTCTTTTATACTTTAATAGGTTTGTTTTGGTGGTAGTTTACTACAAGAATATGCTGCAGACATATTTTTTTTTCAAAAGGTCAAGCAGTCTCCTAACATGTCCATTGTGTATCTTTGCAGTAAGAAATCCTCAGTGCAAAGGAGAGCTTCATGGTTGAATTTTAAAAGATAATGATTTAAATCTTTTTGTTAACTCTTTTTTTTTTTTTCATCCTTAGCACTGCTTTTGGAAAGTCAACTTTTAGTACGGTAGAAAAGTAGGAAGCCCATTAATTAAAAATAAGAAACAGTTAAATGTAAACTTATGGTCACCTTTCCTTCTGAAATCCTGGTGTTTAACTATGTTTGTAAGGAACATAGTAACAAATGAGTAGCCATGATACTAATATGAGGACAAAGCAAAATTACCAGTTACAGAAATATGTAGGGCTCTGGGCCTGAATCTTTGATTTCCCATATGGATCTTAAAAATGTATGCATAATTGGCTTCTAACTGTGCATGCTCTAGGAACATATTCAAGAATCAACTACAGAATTTTTTTTTCAGACACTGACTAAATATATATTCACTTGTCAGCAAAAAAGATACATCATTCTGATCCTCTTAACCAGAAAGAAAAAAAGAAAAGGAGTCTTATTCCAGCAAAGTGAGGTTATAGTGTCTTAAAAAGTCACATAGTCTCACTTTCATACAGGACCGAAGGGGAAAAGAGAGGGATTCTTGCGGTATTTAAGCACTCTTTGAGACACAGGACTAATCAATGTAACTTCTGCCTCATGTTTGAGACCTACATTTTATTAATACACATTAAGGTGTTTACTCTGCTAAAGTGAACAGCTATGCCATTCAGACTCCGGTTCAGTAGAAAACAAATTGTTCTTCATGGACAAAGAAAAGTAGAATTATTCAAAATAAAAATAATGGTAAGATTTTATTTTTCTCCAAAATTATGGAAAAAAAAAAGTGTGTGTGTGTCTGGGTGATTTTGAAGGAAAGAAAGACTATTAGTAATAAATTAGTACAGAAGTTAATGATCAAAAAATCTTGTTAACTTGTTCAAATTACATAAATTGGAGTAGTGTATAAATGTTGCTGCAAGCATCACAAATAGAATTGTCATTGGCCATCAATTTGATTTTTTAAAAAAAGTTGTTCTTTCCCTTTGTGTTTGTTTTGGAGAAATGCAATATGCTTTACTGCTTTCTTCTTTAATTCAGTAGACATGATTTCCTACGACAGTTTATTTATCAGTTATTTATTTTATATTTCAGAAACTAAGATTAAAGTCTCCAGCTGATTTAGTAGCTGAGGCATTACTCATCAGAATATCTGATTACTGGCATATTAAGCAATGGAACAGACTAAATATGAAGTATTGTATCTCCCATTATGTATATTTTAATTACCACAAGCCAAACAAATATCAAGATGGTCTTATATTCAAAATTTAATGCATGATCATGTGAGAAAAAATTCACAATACTGATCAAAACGTTGTCATCATCGCATCTATGGCAGCACCTAAGTTTCCCTTTAAAATTTCTGTGTGCTTGTCTCTTAATGGTTATGGGTCTCACACTCCTCATTTAAAACAATTGCAATGGTTGTGTTGAGGAATGCTGGCAGAAAAGACATCCAAAAACACAGGAAAAAACAATACCAGTTGCAGAGGTGTGACACCGACCTCCTTCTTCCCTAATCAAACTCGGTCCACATGAAACCTCTTGTTTCCGAGAGATGTAACCCTTTAATTGTCAATACTATAAATATATAGCTGTACTCATATAGGAAGCTGCCTTTAAGAAGGTATCTGATCTATAATTTTGCCTTTTTCTTTCAATAGCTTTAGGCCAGATTTCCTTATTTCGAGTAATTTGCTCTAATATATAATCTTAAAACATAAGATAGTAAATCATTAAGACACGATTTTTCTGTTCAGACCACTCTTTTCTTAATTACCGTGCAGTCTGAAAATATGAGACTATCAGAGTTGTAGTTTCATTTGAGCAAGGCTGTGCGTGGATTAGGGCTTCAGAATTTCCTTATGCCACAGAAAAATTCCCTCTCCCTTTCTAGCTGAAAGCCCCGAGCAGCTGCAAACACCTCATGCTTTCTAGAGGCTTGGCTCCCCTAATGCAGCCTGGTCATCTTACGAATCTGCTGGTCAAATGAATTTCAGTGACCGGTAATCAAAATTTTCCTTAAAGCCTGCAGCATGGAGCTTGTGGTGGTTGTAGCAATTGTGCAGTTATGGCGAGGAAGCGCTGTGTTTCTGAACACCTTGGTTCTCGATTCCTGAGCCGCGTGAGATATGGGTGACACCATACTCCAGGCACATTTACGGACACCGTTGGAGAAAGGGTAGGAGCGATGGAGACAACAGCTAGAAACTCCAACGCCACAACGCGATTACAGTATGTTTTCCTTTCCTTGCTCTTTCAATTCACAGTAAATTTCATTCCAGCTCTTAGAAATCATCATTCTTTCCCCCTTTTTATTTCAAAATGGTTGCATATTTTTCATTCACGAAAAGGTTAAAGGCGTTTCCCCATCGCAGGAGGGATTATCTTACCAGAGGATTCTGGGACTGCAGATGTATACTGCGGCAAAATCCTAAATTCATTGGCAAAAAAAAATCATTTCCAGACCCCAGCTGCTAAAAATAATAGAATTATAGTAAATCATTGATAAGATTAAAACATAAAGCCATTTTTACGTTCCAAAGTGCTCTAAAACATGAGTCTTTTCTCTTAATTCATTTCTTAAATAATGCAAATTTTAAAGTAGCTTTTCTATCCCAAGCACGCAGCGCCATGAAATCGATAATTTTTGATCTTTTGGTTAGTAGGCAACATGGTGAGCTATTGCAGTGACTGCAGGCAGCAGACATGTTCTTGTCAGCTAAAAATTTTCATATTGTTTTTGAGTCCATGGAGATTTGCGGATGGGATACAGCCAGTTATAGCTTCAGCTTGCACTTTGCTGGGGGTACATAAACCAGCACTGTTTTAGATGCGTGTATAGATATAGATATATGTTTTAAAAACAAGAAGCATTACTGGATTTTAAACAAAAAATTATGTAAAAAGAATGGCTGGTGTGATTATAATCGCATCATGCAGGGTCCACGGTTTCCATTTAGTGAAATTTCGCAGAGGGCAACTTCTTAAGAACATCCCTGCTGTGCAGAGTGAAAAGCATGAACAAACCAAAGACAGAATTCATCTGTGTTTATATTTTACAGACAATGAAAAACCTACTCTTTGTATGCCTTTTTTTCCACCTTATTATTTCACGAAAACTGCAGCATTTTCCCCGCCCCCACCCGAACACTCACCACCCCAGCACTGCGGTGTTCGGTCTTTCTTTCTTTCTTTCTTTTTTTCCATCTCTTCTTCTTTTTTGCTTTCACAAATTCTGCACGCGCCATCTTTGTCTATTGTTACTCTTTTCTAATTTCTCTTGCCCATTCTCTTTCAAATCAGCTAATAAACTGAAGGCTAAATGCCTGGTCAATGCTTATGTGTTATATTCTCCCCATCTTTTTTCTTTCTGAGAAATAAAATTTAAAAAAACCCAAACCAACACCCCACACCCCAAAATTTCTCTATTACCATAACCTGTTGTATACAGTGGTGATAAAAAACATTATTAACATAATAGCAACAGCTGCAGCCTAAATAGAAGCTATGAGATAATAAATGTGCTACAACAAATTAATTTGCTGCAGGTGCTTGTGCTCTGAACTGCGTAACCCAAGCCATTTCAAGTCTGAATACAATTATTATTCCCCCCACATGCTAAAACAAAGTGCAGAGCAAAATGTCCTGTTATTATAAATATCTTGTCCTGTCCCCCGAACATTTTTACCATCAGCAAAGAGTGGAAGAAGGGGTTTTAAAACCTTAGTAGAAAGCTATGGCATTTAAAAATATTTAACAAGGCTTCAAGTCATGTCCAGGCTTGAAGAGATAATGTCGGTTTAGACATTAATTTGCACCTATTGTCTCTTAACCAGAGCTCTATAGGTAAGGATGCAGTGAGGTATTACATACGTGCAATTGGCAAGGCAGGGGCTGTAAACATCTCATTAGTAACAGATGCATATTTGTGTGTGTTGGCTCTTACATTTACTTCATTGCAGAAAAAAAACCCAATCTCTTTGCAATTTGGCTTGTATAATGAGCATGGATTGTTACTGTTTTTATTTTTCCTTCTGGTAAATGTAGTGTTTATGGAAGCCAGTTACTAGTTACCTTACTGGCATGTTCCAGTAGTGTGTTGCAGCATTCTTCAGACTATGAAGATGGGAAGTTAGATGAAGACAAGTGGTCTCTTTTTATTTGGGCACTGTGTTGTAAAAATTAACCACGTGCTTCTTTCTTTATCTCCCCCCCCCCCCCCGCTTTTTTTTTTTTTCCTGTTCACAGATCTAATTGTCTGAAATTGGGTGAAAAGACAAAATTAGGGGCTCAGCTGTGCTGACTTTACTAGCTGTTTTCATTTCCACAGCACAGGCACCGCTTTTTTTTTTTTTTCTGTTTTCTTTGCAAATGTAATTAGAGAACTTGTGTGTTTTAAAAGATTGATTATTCTCACAGAGTAACCTTGAAACGTTCTTGCTACGATCGTGAAAAAAGTATTGTGCGTATCCTCAGAGAACTAATCAAACTAATGCCTCTCACAGGACACTTCTGCCCTGTGCTTCGGCGCGGCATCGTGGCTCTGAGGAGCCTGCCGAAGCCCCGGTGCCGAAGCGGGGCAGGCGCGGCGCTGCCCGGGAGGGTGGTGCAGACGCAGAAATGCACCGAAACCCCGCAGCGCTGATGAGGAGCGCCTGCTCGCATGAGGCGGCCTGGGGAGGTCAATGGGATTACTCACGAGCAAGTGTGACGTTACACAGCTCATCCTTAAGCTAGAATTTGCATGTCTCGAATCCCTTTTGCCAATGAAGAAAATGTATAATCAGTTGAGCAAAGATGTATATACCATGCTAGTGAAAATGGTTCTGGTCCTAAGGCTGCTTTCTGCAGCTTTTTTGTGTCAACTCCACAGATCTGATTTTTAAGTTCTTAGTTGGGCTCAGCTTCCATCTATGTCCATGGTAATTTTCTCAGAGTAACAACTGGGATATGAATTCCTAAAATTGAGGCATTCATCTCCATAATAGTTCATGCTAATGTGTCTCCCAGTCATCATCCAAGTAAGTAAATAGAATAGCAATTCTGCATATGAAGCGCAGGGTGAAAATGCGCTTTCAAAACTTCCTTGCAGGTATTTCCACAGCCCAGTCAGTGTCTCCTTTCTCCTAGGTAAAGCTGATGCCACAAATGAGTGGTGCTTTAGCTGCCCTTTCCCTCAGGTTCCTGGTATTTTGCTTTTAAGAGTGAGGGTGCTATTCATGTTCTCAAAGGCTGTCCATATTTTGCTGGTAAGTGATTTCAGTGGGGGAATTGGATCAGTATTTCATAACTTCTGCATCCATCTAACTGCTTTGTGCTGCTGGCAGTACCCAAGCACTGCCTGGCTGAGGTTATCAAGACCACATCACACAGGGTAAGAAAATACAAATCAAAACTGGAGATCTGAAGCAGGACTGAGGGACAAGTTTTTGGGCTATTTAGGCAGCTAGTGGAGTACTCCATACCCTCCCTAGCTCCTGCTAGCAAGTACTTTTGCAAATTTGCTGTCGGCCAAGTAAAATGCCTTGCTTGGCATTCAGCAGGAAAACTCAGAAACTATGGTTGACCTAGGCCTACCCAGCGGAAATGCAAGTGTTGGAGAACAGTGACTTTGCACAACAAAACACTACACAGTGGAAATCATGGCTGGCTTCATTAAGAAAGCACATGCAACCTGATTAATTGAATGGAGGGGGAAAGAAGGTACAACAAGCTGTTAATTTTCCATCACAAACCACTCCTCCCTCAGCAAAGAACGAAAATGAAGAGGAGAAATGCCGGTAAAGTGTAGGACAACCTGTAAAATGCAGGTAGTGTGACTGTCAACTTTGTATTGCTGTATATATGACTGTAACAAAGTAGAGATTATTTTTTGTTCATGTGCTATTGTGACTTAAGATTAGGCTTTACTGTGGATGAGTGTGAGCCTAATCCTTGCTAGTGCTGAGCACCCCATCAAGAGAGCATTTGTTGAGAGTTAAGGGATGCCAGCAGGAGCATCCTCATTAAAAACTAACAAAAAACAAGCCCCAAACTGAGCAGTTGTGTTAGTGCTTTATTATATCTGGTAATATCTCCCCTCCTGCATAATTATAAATTACCTTTTTTTATTTACCTCCTCTAAGTTTCTGCAAACTGTGCTTATGCAGGTTCCATTTCTGCAAGCGTACTCTTTAGCACTAGAAATGTGAACATGAATGCATGAGTCTGAAGCCCTTTCCTGGGCTATATTCGCCCCTAGATTCACCTGTTCACTGTTTGGGTTTGTACAGTAATGTTTTGTTATTGTTTTGTGTCAATATTTGCTACTGAGCTGGCTCTGCCTTTTTTCTTCCACCCACCTTTCTCCCTGTGCACTGCCAGAGAATTGTGATTTGAATGAAGCCGTTCCCAGAGATATTGCTTTTACAGCAGCATCACTGGCTGTAATTTGTCAGGCAACAACCATGGGGCTGGACAGGAGAAAACATGTGGAGGTACTGCTGTGTGTGCCCGGGGGTCCCTGCAGCCCATCCTGAGCCCTCAGTCACCAGTCCAGAGAGGGCAGTGCCATGTCTCAGGCCACAGGTGCTGTATGGAGAGTTTTGAGCTGGGACATGGCTTTACAATTTCCAAGCTCTTCTTTCACCCTTCTGCAGGGCTGGGAAAGTTAGGCTCCGTTTCTTTGCATCAGATTTCCTCTAGTATAGAGGGATGGCTTGGAAAGTGTCTTTGGGCGAAGTTTTTAGTTCAGGGCACCAAAACGTCTAGAAATGGTCTAGAGTAGGAGTGGGGAAAGGGCTCTTCCAACTTTGCCAGTGGATTTTTTTATCCCTGGTGCATGTGAAATCTTGTGGGACAGAGACAAAGGTTCTATGGTTTCTGGGAAGCGCTAAGTCTAAAGGCCGGGTTAGTAGCTATTTCCTCCTTATAGCTTCTTCCTTTGTCTTCCCAGTCTTGCCCTGTTTGCCATCGCCTTTCTCAACCATCAAGTTCTTGCTCCCATTTAGAAGCTACACAACTTCTTTTTTTTTTTTTTTTTTTTTTTTTTTTTTTTTTTTTTTTTTTTTTTTGGCTGGTAAATGCCACTGCACAGTGGAGCCATTCTGCCATATAAACAACATGGTGAGCTTCCTGATGTGGTATGTGCTACTAAGACACTTGAATATGGCTGAGCTTGTGCTGTGGAAAGAAGAAGGAGCTGATCAGGAGGTCTGTTGTGGGAGAGATGCACAGTGTGAACAGGAAAAACCAAAGAGGGGGAGGGGCGACATCAGCTGCCAGCACATCTTCTTTGAAGATCTCCGTAACTCCAGGGAGGATCAGGTTGCCAGCAAACTCTCTCTTACCAAAACATCCTTCCCGTAGGAAAAGGAAAGTGGAACACAAATCACCAAGGGTTTTTTATAGTCAGCCTCTCACCCTCTGAGTCTCTCATCCTGCCACTGCCACCATGGAAGGCCCTTTAACAGGGCAATTGTGCCTTTTAAGGCTCTGCTGTAGCTGGACTGAGGGGCAGGGGCACATTCCCCTTTTAGGTAATTCGCTGACCTGCTTGTTGCATTTAGGATCCAAAGCATTTTTTGGTGGTGCTGGAAATAGCCAGCGCCCGAGGATTTTTTGCTTTCAAACCCATTTCTTTCTAACAAATTGTGACACCAAGTGACTAGCAAATTTCACCTGTGTGTTGTTTTGTAAACTCTTGGGTTGCATAATTCAGTAAAGTGACTGTACAAATTATATTGTCAAAGACAGGAGAGGGTATGATGTTCTAAACAGGTCAAAATGGGTGAAAAAAAGTAAAAATAATGATTTTTTTTGGCATGAATTTTCAAAATAATGGAGGCTTGAGCAAGAAAAAAGAAGAGAAGTTTTTGGCATAGGCTCAGATAAATATGAGTTTCACGTTTTTGAAAAGTACAGATGATCTGAATCTATTCATTATTTGAAATTCATATCTGGTCCTGTGCAAGAAGTGTAAAAACTGATACTGACTTTTAGGAATGTCCCTCAAGACCTTTATACACCTACATTCTGTTGCTTTCCCTTTCATCCTCTTGTCAGTCAATACTTAACCCTTTTGGATTCTGACCTTTTGGTAGTGTGAGGGCTCAGTATGGAGCTGATCAGATAGTTAAAAGGATATTCTTGCATATTTTCACAAATCAAACACCACACCTGATTTACTGTGATTTGTGAGTTATATTATTACAAATACACAGGAGCTTGTTCACTGAGGCACTAAGTCTCTCAAAATCTTCCCTAATTTGCCTCACAAGCCCCTATTTATTTGAGAATTCATCCCATATTTTTTTATTGTTTCTTGAACATTGAGTCAGATGTTTAAAAAGCACCCTGTCTCAAATCAGCAAGTATAGAAGTTTCCATGTGATTTCCACATTCATTACGTCCCCCTTAACAGAGCAAACAGATTATAAGGCTCGTAAGATAATATAATTATCTAATATAATTTAAAAAAACCATCTAACCCAAATGGTAATAAATGCATAAAATGATGACTAAACAAAAATATGTAACCATCTCTTCCCATCTAAAATATTTCTTAGTATGTACCTGTTTCAGGCTCATAGTACTATCCTTGACTGTCACCTAGTTTCAGAAGTATAAGGAAATTGTTATGGAAAAGGTGACAATAATACATCTTGTTGGAACTGAGAAACAAAATGAAGCAGCTGTATATCAGAGAGAAAATCTGAACCAAGAGACTGATAATGAGTGTGCAAGTATTTTTTCTTGCTATGGGTGGAAAAGCCAGTGAAGTCTCTGTTTGAAGACAAAGCACATAGTAATGTGATCATAAAAATCTCCTAATGGGGACTATGTGATGTTCTGTAAATGTATTCCTTTCAATACATCTACACACAGTCTTTTAAGGTTGCCTGAAACGGTACAGGGGATATGATAGCATAGGCATAGCTGGATGTGCACAGAGCTGATACTCCTGTTTTGTTATTATTGCTATTATTTGTGCTGTTATTATTTAATACATTTACTGCAGCAGCTTCTCAGAAGCTGAGATAAAAAACATCACCCCATTTTTGCAAGGCAGTGTGCAGACATTGCCAAGGCACTGTCTGTGCTCCAAAAAGCCTGCAATTGATGGAAATGAGTGACATTCAGAGGGTGGGGAGACGAGTACCATAATTATGGGTGGAGCTGGTAGTACTACCTGTTATTAAGGGCTTGCCTGACACTTCCCATTTTAAGACCTGTTTTTGGTGGTTTGTTACTGCTTAGTAAACTTTAACCATTTGTCTTTCACTAAACTTCCGACCTTGGCTTCCAGTGCAGCTCTGTCATTTTTAACAGACTGATTTATTTCATTTAGGCTTGGGGGATGCCAGCGTGGGGGCTGACAGAGGAAGCAGCAGCTTTAAAAAAATGCAAAAAAAAAAGTCATTGTGCCTGTCACTTTGTCTGAAATAAGGACTCAAATATTATAATGTCACTGTTTTCTTCTATTCTCCCAGCTGTCTGTCTGCATCCTTCTCTGAGCTCTTGGCTTAGATTTGCCTTTCTGTTCTGCATTTGTACATGATGTACTGCATTTGTACTGTGAGTGCCTTACTCAGCTGAGTGCTGGTCCATGACTGGTACACTTATAAGCAGTAGAAGTCCCAAAAATTACTTTGGTTTAGCACAGAACAAATGCTTTTGGGAGGCAGAGAAATATTCCCTCTACAGAAATCCTTCATGGTCTCCTCCTCATTGTTTGTGGCTCTCGAATTACTTACTTTTCCACTCATACTTACAGTGATGGAAATGTTTAATATTCAACTATGAGTGACTTTTCTTGTCAACAACAGCTCCTTTTAGTAAATGTTTTTCTAAAAACAAGGAGGCTGTTTTTTAGGCTCTGTTTTTAAACAGAGACATGGTGCTGTTGGGGGATCAATCTCAGCAAAAGCTTATTCCTTCTACTTGTGTTTTTGGAATCAGCACAGAGAGGAAGGGAATGAGCCAGTGAGTTCATATTTCCACTGGAAGTGCAAAACAGAGGACCAAGATTCATAAAGATTGTTATATTAGGTCAATATGACCTTTCTCTTTGTATTTTGCTTCCTTCAATTGACTTGAAATTTGACTAAGCAGCAAACTCTGTGTTCAGGACTTGTGAATTTCTTCAGCAAAGGTCAATATTTTCAACTGTGAGGGGATAAGTGTTTCAATAGTGATTTTTGTGTTACCTATAAAGCCTCACAGGCTATTTAATTCACCTCCTTTATAGTCAGTATTTTTCACCCCCTTTTAACTAAAGAGTTGACAAAATTGGTCTTTTAGAATAAATGCAAAAACTGCGGGATTTTTGTTACACCAAGTTTTTAACATTATGTTTTCTATAGCTGAAGCCCAATCCTGAAAAATTTTGGGTTCTGTTTCAGGTTGTTTTGCATCACTTTTAAATTTAATTACGAGGAATTTTGTCCCCCTGTGAACATCCCTGACATTTGCAGGAATTGTCCCTACATTTAACCAAGTCAATAATGCGAAAGTTCGGAGGCAGAATGTTTGAAGCTGCTCCTATTTGGATTAAAGATATTTTCCTAAATGCAGACCTGTGTTCTCTCCTTGTAACCTGGTTATGAACCATGTAATCTATGGCACACTTTTAGAGTGTAATCATATGGAAAAGCCCTCGACCAAAAAAAGCAACCAAACAACACTAGGGCTCAACAAGCCACAACTGTGCTTTGAAACCTGAGTGTGGGCATACCCAGGAGCAGGCAGTGCATCATGCAGTGGGCAAGTTTCTGTTGATTAAAAAAACCCCAAACAATCAAAACCCAGAAGAAACCTATACACCCTCAAACAGATCTGATTTTACTTAAGAACTTCATATGGCTGCCACTTGTGATGAATTTATTATTTCCTTTTGGGTAGCCTCTATTAGCTTTCAGTGATGTAGCAAAATACAGCCCTTCTACCCCAGTCTTTTAAAGGCAACCCCACCCTTGCTCACAGGTCTTCCAGCTGAAAAGGCAAAATTGACTGGGTTTTTTGGACCATAATTTTCACATGTGCACATGCACAAAACTCCTGCAGGGGTCAATGGGAGTATGTTATGCAGTGATTGAGAAGAGAATACATCCTGGCTTGCTGATATTTTTCCTAGAATCAAGTGGAGAGGTGGTCTTTGCTCATGCCAGGCTCATGCCAGCTGCTGTAAGTGCATAGAATCATAGAGTTATTTAGGTTGGAAAAAATGGTAATAAACCTATTTCTATGCAAAAGACCTTATTGCTAATAATTTCTGTCAGTTTCTAACCATTGGTGTGTAGGGTTTTTTTTAAAATCAGATGTTTGCAAGAAGTTGTTGTTTTGGTTTTTTACTTTAGTGTTTTAATGCAGTGTTAATGTTCATCAGCTCCATCTGACTCATCCAGGCCAGAAACCAACTTGTGCCTTTTTCTAATGTTAAAGACTGAAGTAAAAGATAAAATAAAGCATATTTTCCTGAGCAGCTTGATTTTTTCCTCCTAGCTGGAATTAACATGCGAACATTTCACAGTAAGACAGAGACTCTGGAAAGAGCCGGGATGAAACCATTTGGGCTCTAGTTGTGTGCTGCTGGGAGGGGGCACTCAAACAGTGAGTGAACCTGCTAAGAGTCACAAGTCAAATTCAATAAAAACCACCAGCCCTAAAATGATGATCTCACCATTCAATGCATAGAGGCACATTTTAAGAGACATCTTTTGCCAAAGTGTCACCCTCGAGTCCTTCCAGTGAGATACAGCAACTACAGGTATGGCGGAAGGTCCTGTAAATGTCCCTGAGAGCATTAGACAATCTCAGACAAATTCTGTGCTGCAGCATTTATTTTTTTTTAAGAATAAGAAGGAAAATAAGGAAGAATAAATGAGTGGCTGGTAACATATATCTGTATCACAAAGGAGGCACCCAAGTTGGCTCAGACCATCAGAGGGCCCTGAGGGCTAAATTGTTCATAAAAACCAAAACTTACCAGGAGCTGGTCTTTCCTCCATGGCAAGGCGGAGTGAGATGGAAGAACCTGAATTTCTTGCTCCTCCTTTGTGTGGCTAGACAGGCCTTCACCAGCAATTGCATTTCTTTCATGAGCTTGAAACCCACAACATTTTAAAATAACAAGCAATAACTGTGTAAGCTTCCAAGCTTTCCAAAAGCCTATTTATAGCCTCATATACTCATGTACAGACAACTAAATTCCAATATATGCTGACATTCCCAGCTGATTTTATTAGGTGAGCCTCTGTTGGATCTCCAGCCCCAAATGCCACTTCCCATTCTAGAGGGGCCCTCAGATAGTTGCATGTTTGCACTCTTGCTGCCATCCAAAATTTTTTTTGCCAAATATATATCCTTGTTCAAGTGGGAAGTGCCAGATTTAATCCTGGTTTGTATGAAGAAGGAAAGCTGGCTTGATTTCTACATTCAGGCCTGCCTGAAATCCTTATCGTGCCCAGTAATATAGGATCACATGGGAGTTGAATTCCTTTGTCACCTCACCTAGCATAGCCTATGACTGTCTTCTGAAACATCCACTTGGAAAGGAATTCAACAAAACCATCTCTGATGCTCCTAGGGGGGGTGCCTCCTCTAAATCAAGTTTTCTGGAATGGAGAAAGAGAAAGGAAAAATCAGAGAAGACTTCATCAAATTGTGGAGTAGGAAGTCAAAGATATTGCTGTGCTTAGCACATCTGATGCTCTTCTAAAAGGAGTCTAATCTCAAATTTTAAAAATTGCTAGGGCCAGGTAACCCAGCAAAACATTTCAGAGGTTCTTCTAGTCTAGACTTCTGAAGTCAAGTCTGAACTTGCCCAGTTTCAACTTGCAGCTTCTGGGTGGTGTTACACCTCCATCTTCTGTACCACATAGCCCAGTAGGAAGTTCTGTTCTTACAGGCTGATCTAATCCAACCCTTCATTTTCCCAGAGATTAAGTGTCAGCCTTTTACTACATGAGGAAAATTTTCTGCACCTACTCTGCTTCATGGCTTACTAACACTCTTCTAGCCCACAGACACCAGGATGGGAAGAACTGGCTGCATGTAGACCATGCCTGGAATTCTTACAAGGTGATGCGGTGGGCTAAAGCTGTTTGGCTTGTTGACCAGTCTCACATATCCATATGGCAGGCTCTGGGACACCACAGCATGGAAGGCTGGTGTTCCTCACTGAGAGCCAATATTCTGGCAGCCCTTAAGTGCCCTTGGACATCCCAGGAGAGAACCTCTGTATCCCAAAGTTCTCTCACTCATGTGTTAAAGCCTTGGTGTTTTGTCCACTACAACTCCTTAGGGACTGGGTATTCTCCGTGATCAGGCTGTCTTTGCTTTCCAGGACAGAGTCATATTCTATAATGACCTACTACAGTCACACTGCTTTGCATCTTTGTATTGGGGTGGATTAGAAAATGTGCTATTTGCTTACTAATAGCTCAGCCTGCATCAGTGACCTCTCTTCTTTCTTCACCCCCAGTCTTTGTGTCATCTGCTGAATTTCTTAGCAAGGATTTTTTTTTTTCCGGGTCACTGATAAAAATGCAAAGTAAATCAGCTGTTTTTGTTGGCAGAAAGAGCCCATGGGACTGTCCCTTGCATCTTGTGGGTTCTTAAAAAATGGGTTTCTTATTATATCAAACTTCCCCCAAAGGTAAACTGCCTAGGAAATGACTCCTATCAGTATCCCACTGGTATTCCAGAGCACAGCTCTACTGCACAGGGAGAAGAGATTTACGCATATTGAATTCACTGTTACTACTTTGACAAATAGTGTAATCCCTCAGAGCTAGTTCCTGCATAATCACTTCTGTATGTTTTTTACTGACCTTAGAAACAGAACTAGAGATAAGAAAGTTGAGAAGATGGAAGACAGCTTACCAGACCCTTCTTTGCTCTGGGCTGAAACAGGCTGCCTGGAAACTGTTAAAAGAGTTGCTCCAGCTTCCAGTGTTTTCTTCAGTTTTTGCAGTGACAAGGATACCCTTTTAAGGATTTGGGTTAAAAGAGGGATGTGTTTTGAAGGTATGCAAAAGGAAGAAAATGTGTTTTTATTTTGTGTAACAGTCCGAACAAGATATCTTTCTGTGTGTTTTAATCATGGTACAGGCAGAACTGCCTCTGTGATGCTTTCATGCATCGATTTCTATTCAGAGGGAGTCAGTCAGGGCTGCAACCCCAAACAGATGGAATAAGTTTAATGATCAACAGAAATGGGAGGCAACATTATCTGGTTTAAGATATTTTAATGCCTTATCTTCAAGAGCTTCAATTAAGGGTGTGATGACTCCATGTTGCCCGCTCCTTTCGATTAAGCATTTTGCAGAATTGTGTTCATGTTGTGATTACACATCTGCGAGAATCTGTGACTTTTGCTCCCCAGCAGGTTCTCAAGAAGCATGTCTTAGCGTATTCAAGTGCCATCAAACCAAAGTTTGTGGAACTAATTATTCTTTATTTCCCTGAGCCTTTCTCCTCCTACTTCTTTCAAATATAAGATTTTCATTTGTCTGGATTTCTGAATTCTCAGAAACAGCAAAGTTTTCCTCCAAAGGTGAGGGTTGCCTGAGAGATCACAGAGTGAAATTTTAGCTAATGAAACAGTGATAATGTCAAATACATTTTGTGTCTGTCTTTGAGAGGAACATAATGGAGTTGATTGAAGACTCTGCAGATGGTAGAGGCCATTCATGTGTTAGCAATATGGATTCTGTGTGCTGCTGTGTCTTCAGACTTACTGTAGTAAAAGCATTTGTAACATTTTCAAGGGTTACAGCACGAAGAAATCTGAGCAATTGGATTTACCAGAGTCTGTCAACAAGTTATACGAAAAACAAGAACTGCGTTCTCAGATCAGATTGATTTATTTATTAGCAGAGCACATTATATATCCATATTACATACAGGGCGCACACTTAGACCTTTTCTGCTAAAAATGAGATCCAGTCATGACATATACTTTATTTTTCATGCTCCAGCAAGTGTGCACCAGCATGCAATTTTAAGCCTTTGAGAGAGGAATGAAAGCTGAATAACATGTTTAACTTGTTTTCAGTTTTTCAAATGTCCATATGTGCTTCTATCCAGTACTTACTGTGTCTACGTCAGTACCTAAATGCTGGCAGACATGGAGAAACAATTGGGATACCTTGTGCTCCCTGTAAAAAAGCCCCACAACATACTGGTAATTCACACTCTTCAGAGACCACCCAGTACCTCCACTGCTCTCATATGCTACATCTGTTATTTTGTGCAACATATATGCAAGTGCATTAAGACTGAGTAAAACTGAACTGAAATTGTTGAAGACCACACACAAGAATACATTGTATTGCTTTGTTTATTAGCTAAAAGAGATCTCAGCCTGAAGAAACATTAAATTTTTTCCAGTGGTTTGCCCATGATTAGTGCCTCACTGAGGTTCTACAATAATTTAATTCATTATAAGCAGTGTCATTTTATCAGTAGCATGCCACATGTATTGCCTGCGCATTTTCTTAAAGTCTAATTAACCTTCAATATCGTATGGGTTAGTTAGTGTTGAAGGCTTGAGTGTTGGGGTTGTTTTAGCTTGTGTTTTCTTTTAACACCGACCTTTTCAAATTCCCTCCTAGATAATGGGATATGACTTTTAAATGGAAGCTATAACTTTCAAAATGATTTAACATAATAAGAGATAAAACAACTGAGGAACTGAAAAAGCAAATAGTGCCTCTGACTTAAAAGGAAAACAACTATCAGTGCCCCTAGTGATTGTCTAATTTGGAGACATTTGAAAAAGACAGGTCTTAAGAGGGGAAAAAAACACTTAAACTGAACATCACTGCTTCAGGGTTGCGAATTTCATCTGGCATGTATTAAGGAGGGTGCAGATAAATGGTATCTGATGTAAAGTTTCACAGCATGGAGTTAACCCACCAACAAATTTCAGCAGAAGGAATGAGCTCAGGCTGGGCCAACATTCTGTGTGGCAGCTTTGGTCCCACATTACCAATCTGAATATGATTAATTGTCTTGTACTGGGAGAAGAATGGTTCTGATTGCAAAAGAAAGCTGGGGTGTGCCCTGCTCTGAGTTGCTGTGCCCTGGCCACATCAGCTCTTGGGTTAAAACACTCAGAACGACCCACACCTCCTGTGGCATAGTCTGAGGTCTACCCCAAGCTGTTGCACTTTCAAAAAGGTCTGGAGGATCCAGACTGAGGTGGTGATGGATGTTTATCTTTCTCTGGAATCCTTACTGGGATCTGAAAGCAAGATCTCCTTTTAAGTTAGAGTGGGGAGATCACTTAATAAAGAGAGCAGCCTTCAGCATGTGCCAGAAATAGGTATGATCTCTGCATTGTTTTGACAACTCTCCAGATTTTATCTACAGTATTAAGAGCTATTTGCTTACTTCTGCCCTTCCCCCTACCTCTTTTTTTTAAGGAAAGAAGTCTGGATCTTCTGGTGGTAGAAATACCTGGAAACTATTTCCTTATCATGCTCCAAAGGCTCAGATAACAGAAGACAAATGTAAGAAACACAAGTTTATTTATTTAGAGGTTTTAATCTTATACATTTAAAGCAAATTTCCTGATCATTTGAAAACTCAGCCATGATCTGTGAAAGCTCAGGGTTGCCAATATTATTAGCATAGCTGCTGAAGAGCTCAGCTGATAAAGTTGTGAGTGGTGTGCTCTCTGGTGTGCTCTCTCAAGGGAAAGTCAGGCTCGGGAGATGAGGTTTGACTTCATTTACTCCATGTGACCTTAGACTGCTGCTTAAAACAGACTGCTCTTTGTTTCTCCAGCTGTCAAATGAAGATAATGATTCTTACCCATTCTTAGGACAGCACTTTGAAATTTGTAAATGAAAATATTATTTATATTCAAGAGGTTCGCAGACAAGGAAAATGAATGATTTCCATAAATGCAATATATTTCTTCCTTGCATTATTCCAGTCTGGAATGTCACGTCTAGTTTCTGGCACTCACACACACTGAGAACTGTGTGAGAGACAAGTACTTATAATGATTTTATACATATACAATCCCTCTCTGTCGCAGGCCTTTGTATGTAATTTTCTGTGTATACCCATATATATGTGTGTGTGTGTGTGTGTAATGGACACACAGAACACCACTTGAAGTGAATGTGAATCATTTCATGTTCATGTCTTTCTAGTGCTCAGATTGCAAAGCTGGTAAATATTTTGTGTGACTTTGAAAGGCCAAGAACTTTATCAGTCTGTTGCCTAGCAAAATATATACATTAAAAATATTACTAGCTAAAATCATGATGTAATATTTGTCACAGGAGGATGACAATGCACTTACCTAATACAATATTAAACTAAGGTCCAGTCTGCATAATTTTGGTTTCTAAATAGCGATGAAAAATCCCAGTGGGCCTCTCTGAAAGGGTGATCAGCTGTCCAAGGAGCTCCAGGGAAAAGCTCTTTTTCAAGATTAGACCAGTGCACTGGGCAAGAGCCTTTATGAGAGTATAATATCCAAGATAACAAGGGATCTGTTGCCACCTGCAACATGGCATCTGCACCTCCTTCCCAGCCAATGGTCCAGAGTGGAAACTCACCCCTGCCTAACCTGTGCTTAGGTTCACTTTGCTGTTGAGTGAGGGCTGGAGAAGAGGAATGGGAGAAGAGTACACTGAAAATCTCTTCCAAATACACCAGATGGGGAGCCAAAGCAACTCCCATCCCAATCAGCAATTTATAACAACGTCTGCACAGTGTAGAGAACCAATTGCTTGAAATCAATAGAGATTTAATGATCTATGAAGGTAAAACAAACCATTCTGGCAAAAAGCAGAAGGCGCTAGCAAAAGCCTTCTGAGTGCTGGAGGAGTGAGGCCTTTCGGGGGGAGGTGATGAGCATCCTGCAGTGGGTGCACTGGGGCTGCCAGGGCTCAGTGCAGGAACCCTCTTTGACCAACACCTACAGTCACTGCTGAGTGTCTGCAGTGTCAGAGGGTGGCAGGTCTGCCTGCCAGAGGATCTGAACATTTTTCCCTGACTGAAGTGGTGATGATCCACCTCCTGATGGAAGTCCTGGGCCTGGATAAGGAGGAAGGGGAAGATGCTACATGAAGAGGGTGTGACAGGGAAGCTCTCTGAAAGCAACAGTTCCAGGGATGCTTTAGTAGACTTAAACCCTGCAAAAAAGCTGATTGAAACACAGTTTTTAGCAGACCTGAATAGTCTCCCCAGCGCTACAATTAGAGACTGCAGCTTAGGAATACTGACTAATTTTTTGTTTACACTGTGTAATGTTTTACTGCTCCAGCCAGGCAGAGGTGAGACTGTAAGATATTTAGCACTGCAGTCATTATGAGGCCCTGAGGCGTACTTCAGGAATTATCTGGGCTTTGGCCACATACTACATTAGACAGTGGGGCATATTTATTACTAAGTGTCTTGTAACACCCTATCTCTTGTTAAGCTATCTAAGTCAGTGCAAGTGGAAAGAAACACACCCACTGAGCCATCCAGTCCATCTCCTGTCCAGAGCAGGATTGCTCTCTTGAGTGCAATCACCTGTGCTCTGCAAGCATAGTTTTAAATGTATCAAGAGATGCACCATTTAATACCCTAAAAGACCTGTCAATAAATTTTCACTCTTTTTTTTCATTTTTGTCATTACAAATATCATCCTGTTGCAAGTTATGCTCACTGGTGTTACTAACCCTTCTGGCATACATAGATGCCTATTGGAACTTCCCCCATTCATTGCTTAGCCAATACTTACACCTTTAGGGCCAGACTTTTACACACTTGCCCATAATATTTTGCTTTGTAAGTAGGTCTGTTAAAATGTAGGGGAAAAGGATGGAATAAAAATTAAAGTGTTACTCCACGGGAATAAAAGATGCCCCAATCCACCCCTAAACTATTTTAATCTTTCCATAAAGTCAGCTCAGACAATCCCTTAGACACTATTGTTGCTCTCCACTGAACCTGCCCTTTTAGATGCTAATAAGGTACCCAGGAGTGAATTTAGTATTCCTAGTGTGGTCACACCAAAGCCATATGGAGTGGAATCTTTTCTTCCCTTTTCTAGGAGGTGATGTCTTTGAATTTGCAGCCAAAAAATTCCCCTTTTTTTTTTTTTTTTTTTTTTTTCTTAGTCACATTTAATACACTCTCTACTATCACCCTCAGGCTTTTTTCAGCATTACTTTCCTCATTTTCCCTTCTGAGGAATAACTGAGTTTTGGATTATTTTCCCTAGATGTCTACACTCAAATTTCTTTAACTTGAGAGTCCTTCTACTATTTTCTTCCCATAGGTCATATCATATGTCATCAGCTATTAAGTGCAATTCTAAATGTGGATTATAAGTTATGGATTTCATTTTCATTGATTTTCAAGGGGGAGGAAGGAATTTGAAATTACCAACGTCTGAATTTAAATTCCACCTCTCTCATCAGCAGCAGGAATAATGGCAATTTTATTCATTACAGCCTAATGAATAATGTTATTTCAGATCAAATATTTTCACAAATATACAGCTTAGAAATTGAAAATCTTCTCCTTAGTAATCCAGAAAGTAAATACTTTAGACTTTTATTCATAGCCAAATGAGAATTAGAAGATGGCATATTTAGGGTGCACAATATTTAAGTCTCAAGGAAAACAAGTATGAGAGTACTCTTTAAGATGGGGGTAAGATTGACTGGGAGAAAACTGTAATTTCATAATTACAATTCATTCTCAACTCAGAATGCTATATTTGGCTATGTTATATGTAAATTATTTTAAACTAAATTTGCCACTGTTGTAAACTGAAAAAGTAATCCAGTTGAACTATACATTCTCTAATGGGTGAAGCAATTTTATCCTGTTCTTGAAAAACTCAAAATAACGTACAAAGACACTGTCAGTTACTAACATGCTGCAGAAAAAGAAAGTGTCTGTTACACATGGAGAAATTCTCCACTCAGTTGCACCTAGAGGGAAAATTCATTAAAGTTGTCCTTGTGAAGTTGAACACAGTTTGTTGCTTTGCCTGGATATAGTGAAACACAAAAAATCCACGTTTCAGCTCCGTTTTAGAAGGCAGAAGAGTTCCTGGCATCAAAATTTCCTCTACTTCAAATTAATTCATCAGATTGGATTGCATTTTCTAATGTAATCAAACAGATACGTGTCCCAAGTTCCTATGCAAAGACATTACATGAAGATGGAAGGGTGTAAATTCACTTGAAAGAGGTGACAGAATTAACTGTGTATCAGCAGGCAAACCACACTGTGACTGTTTATAACCTCTGTGTGCATATAACTCTGTAGGGAGCATTTCCCAGCATTAAGAATCAAATATGTGTGTGTAGCAGGAAAAAAGCCCCAAACAAACAAAAAAAACCAAACCAAAAACACCTATGAGATATTTGAAATGGTTAATTGATGTCAGTTCTGCTTCAGCATTTTGTGAAATAAACATTTATACTTTAGAGGAAGGTGCTGTTATTTGCTTGGCATTCCTATACAGAAATAACTAAAATAAATCCAGAATTTACAAGGAAACTGTGCAGTTACACTTAGATCATGCTAGACCTTGGTAAATTTTTGGTGCAAACTTTTTTGCCAAAATGTGTGGGTTTGTGTGAAATTATTTTAAACTGCCAGTCTTCATGGGTCTTTTCCTTCTACAGAAAGCAAAACTGATACAATATCCGACTGCTTCCAAAAGTGGCTCTTCAAAAAGTTGATTCAAGTCCAAATGTTCCTCTATAGCCATAGTGAATGGACAGAATTGGGCATAAATTTTCTCAAAACATTTCTGTATAACTTCATCAGCTGTAACAGGGGATCTCCAGAGAGCAATTCCATCTCCATGACATGAAGACCCATCCCTTTCTTCTTCAGCTGTTGCTAAAGTTGGTATTCCCCAGACAGAGAGATTTGGTTGTAAGAGTTCTCACTGTTCCAGATAAATCTACTTTCTGGTTTGATCCAGCTCATCTCACACCCCCATCTGTACAAAAGCTTAAGACAGAACATGTAAGGTTTTCTCAGACTTAGTTTTCTTCATCTTAGGAGTCCTCAGCATTTCATGGGCTATCCCTGTATCCTGAGCCAAGTGCTCTTCTGGGGTCCACTCTACCACGACAGTGTTCTGTTTGGTAGACAGAAGAGGACTGGTATGACCTTGGCACAACCAAATCCATTTAAATTCAAGATCAAATGGAGTAGTAAGGGGAGAGTTGTTCCTTTGCCCCAGCTACCCTGGACAGGTATCCTGTGCATCTGCACTGGGGACCACCGTGGTGGGGATGGAAGCATCTCACTGGCCATGGAGGGACACACAAGTGTCTGTTACCTACAGCACTTCTGACATTGTCATTTAGCTTTCTTCCAGGGGAGTTACTTGAGATGTGCTGAAAAGTGTTGACCATCAACAGGTATTTTTCTTCTAAGATTCCTACCGAAGGTCTTCCTCCTTCCCTAGGTCTTTCTGTTGAGGACACCTCACACAGATGTCTGGGTGAAGACTTAAACCAGACCCAGTTTCAAAAGTGAATTTAGTTTTCTTTTTCTGTAAGCACAGTCAGAGTCTGGGATGATAGTACTGCTCTAAAAATTGCGGTTCCTGACTTAATTAGCTCACATGTCTTGAAATGTGTAGCACTGACCATTACAAAAAGCCTGATAACAAAGGGTAATGATATAACACAAACGCTTTAAATTAACACAAGCTATGTAGGAACAGAAGCACTACGATGCTGTGTCTCAGTTTTAAGGAAATTCTCTCAGAGAAGGGAGGTACTAGAGTCTGTCCTTTAATTTGCCCTGCTTTGTCTGATTCTTCCTCTTTTATATGCTAACTTCCATTCCTTTCCAGGAATATAGACTATTTTGCATATTCAAAACTTTCGGAAAAGTATCCAAACCTTTTGATATTTATACAGACCAGATCTAAACCAGACATTTCCATGCAGTGATGAACCTAGTAACCAATACAGCTAAGTAATAATGAACAAGAATAATTTGAAAATATATTACAATAGTAAAACTCCAAATTTGAGCTGGGAAAATGGAAAGAACATTTAAAATCCAAATGTGGGTTCTGCAGTAAGAATCCTCTTCAGTAATGGCTTCAGAAAGTATGGCAGCATACAAAACTCTGTAGAACTTTGTCTGAGTTTGTATCTTCTAAAGCAATTGTCAGAAATCTCCTTGAAGGGCAAGCCTTGGGCTTGGAAACATGGATGAGTGCTATCATGGATATCGTGGATGGGTGAGCATGGGAGGAATGCCTGATGGGAAGTGACACACCTGGAATGGAGAGATTTGGGGTAAAACAGCAGCAGTGGGTGGGACCTTGCAGAACAGGGATAGCAGCCTCAGGGTGCAGTATCCACTGCTGCTGCAAGTGTGACTGTGCCTTCAGCAGCTGGTGTTGTGGCTGGTAGCAGAGCTCTACTGGGAGCCCACGGGTGCTTGTACCACTGGTGTGGGCTGGGTACCCAGCTGGGAGGAGTGGGAGGTTATTTTCGGGGTGCTGCAATAGGGCCCACAATCACATTTGCATTTATTTATCTGAGTGGCAGCAGCTGGGAGTACAGCACTGTACCCTTCCATTCGCCTTTTACACATATTTGTTCCCCAACATATGAAGGGGGCCTTGGCATCAATTACCCCTCTGGGACAGAAGTAATGGAGGGTAGCTTGTACCCACCCTCAGCCACACCAGGCTGTGCCTCACTGTCTATTCAGTTCCAGCCACCAAGCAGGGAGGGGGCATGCTTAAGGTGCCAGACTGTGCAGTGGCTAAATTACAATGGCTGAGTCTCAGACACCAGTTCCCTCCTGTTGACTTTGTTGTCAGGAGATGGTAGCCTGGCAGATGGGTGGTAACAAACAGCTGGAAGGTAGTAACAACATTTACTCAATGAATGAGAATGAGAACCCTGTTTTATTTAAGGTTACTCTCTGCTGGTGTCAATACACTGCCATAAGGCAGTGAATCCTGCGTTGGTTTCAGTCCCGATCTGGGAAGAGGAGCTTGCACAGTCCTTACTGAAATATCATTGAGATTTAACACCTTGCTTGCATGGGGCAACTTAACATGCCAAGGGCACTGAATCTCATCAACTTAATTCTTCATTTTTCTCATCATCCCATCTATCTTGGGGTCGTGAGTTACTCAAAATGTCAGCTGACAAAAAGGAATACCAGAATTTAGTTCATCAGCTAAAACAAGTTAGTGAAAGGCTTTTTGATCTACCAAAATTTTTAGAGACATGTATAAGACCTGTTAGATGAGTACAACTCTCTGGCCACTTTCCCTGTCAATACTTTGACCTTGAAAAATGCAATAGTGCAAAGGGTTTTAAGCACATGCTCAAATTTCAAGACAGTCCAAGGGAGCTAAGAAAATGCTTAAATGTTGCTGCAAATACATGGTCTGACATTGTTCTACAGCCTCAGCGTTATTCACACAGTGTGATGGGAGGAAGATTGATTTTGTCCTTCTGCCACATTCATGAGAAAAGACTTAATTTTGAAAATACGATGGTAGCAGTATGAGTGGAGTTCTGGGGTTACCCGGAGACAGGTACAAACAAATTGAATGCATTGAAAATAATTTCTGTTACAATTGATTACCCTTCAGAGTGGAAGACTTTGTTATTAAAAGACATGGAAGCTGGCAGTAACAGAAGATTCCTATACATGCATATATATGTATATAGCACAGCCATGAGCCACATAATTTGTAGCCTGATGTATGGAAAGATTGGGATGTTCAGCCCAGAGACTTTGGACTGACTCCTTGGCATATCAGTGGAGCCTATTCCCTGATGTTGTGTCAGTCCTGTTTGGCCATCTCCTGAGTTTAGGTCCAGCGAATACTTAGGGATAGACCATAAACTTACAGGGACAGGATGAGACTTTCTGCTCATGGAGAAGAAGCCAAGCTATTTTTTATCTACAGGCATATAACAGTCATGAAACCTCAGGAATCCATTTGGGAGGAATCAGAGAGAAAGAAAAAAATTCAGATAGACAACTTGGTTTAGAGAGGCCTTCTTTCCTAACTACACCAGCCACTGCCTCCTCCAGCACCAGTGCCTTGGCAGTGCCACTGGAAAAGAAGTTTTTGTGCAAGTTTAGTGCTGCCTGGGCTTTTCCAGAAAGAAAAGTGTTTGTTTGTTTGTTTTTTTCTGGCTGCCTGGTAAATAAAGATCAGAATTATACCAGGTGAAGATGTGTGCATCTCCAGAACGATTATTTGTAAGCCTGCAACAGATCTTTATCTTGACTAGCATCTGTAAATTTAAATGTGTAAGTACTGAAGTACTGAAATACTCTATTTTCCCCAGTAACACAAGTCATTTTAAATGATCCAATGTGTTTGTCTTCCTTTAACCAGCTGCAAGCTTCAAGAAGAAAATAATTGATATTCCTCTGGATGCAAAATCATTACACAAAATTTAGTGGCTAAATACTGGTATGTGTTTATTAGATTAGGAACCTTTTTCTTGCTTTATATATATATATATTTTTACTATTTTATCTACAGGTATCCAAAATCTTCCTTGACATTTCTCCACTTTGTGCAGCCAGCTGAATCAGGCAGGGGTGAAGTTACCCTGTGCACATTTCTATTAGGTTGGCAAAAGTGCCCTAAGCAGCCATTTTTTTTTTTTTTTCTGGCTCGTGTTTCATTCCCTCCCTGAGCTGACCTTATGGAGACGTCTGTGTAAGTGAACCTGAGCCAACGAAACACCAGGCAACAGACTGGAAACCTTGGTTTAATTGAGTCATCATGCCAAGCACACGGCAAGCCTGGTGACACTGACAGAGTGCTGTGCAGTAGTTTGGAGGGCTAGCTGCTCCACCAGCTCCAGGCAAGCTGGGCCCAGATGAGTTCACTGACCCTGAGGTTCAGAGCCACCCCATGTGCGAGCAATGGGATGCAGAGGTTCTGCTGGGCAAGAGGCATCCAGGCATCTGCTACATGCCTGGCAGAGGCAATGCATCCCACAGCCCTGTGACTGCTCAGCTGGAACAGCTGTGTGCTGTGAAGCAGAGATTTTCCAAGAGTAGTACTCCCTCCCTGAAACTGAGTGTGTGTTTGTGACAGGGGCAGTAGATTCACATTAAAAGGGAGCGTGTATCGCCCAAACGCAGAGGATCTACCAAGCCAGGGGCAGAGCCTCAGAAGTTACAAACCAAACTCTGCAAGAGCCCAGGGGGAGCTCTTTTTGAGAAAACAGTGAAAAATCAGGCCCATATCCCAGGAAGACTGTCATCCCCTCTGGAGGCAAACCAAAGAAAATGTTCACACCAGCTCTTCTGCATAAAAACGGGGTTTTGGTGTTATTCTACTGCCAGTGTAGTCGGTTGCCTGGCTGTAAAAGTTGATGATGAAGGAGCTCTGCATCTGGGCTTTCTCATGTAAGTTTTGTTTCCAGAGTTGTGGTAATAATGGGAACATCTTCAAAATCTCTGCTGAAACCAAGGGACATATAGGCAGAAATTAAGCACAGCTGTGCCTAGTAAACAGTATTTAATAAGACTCCATGAAGTGGGATTTTTTTATAAGTGATGCTGCAGTCATGTATGGGACTCATTTAGAGAACAAGATGCAGGCCATGTGTGGCGGCCCAGCACTCACTATTGACATGGTAGATTTTGTGATCTCCTGCACATTCCTGATATTTTTCTTTTTCTTGCCTTAGGCTTCTCCCATTTGTTCACTACATATGCAAACATAGCCTCCCAGACCAAAGTGCTGTCTCTCCTGGTTACTGACAATTTTGCCAATGACTTTTGTGGGACTGAGATTTAATAATAGCTGCATGAAATGTTTTCATGCCTGGTGTATAAAATAATTTCATACTCTGTAGTCTCTCTTGCTTTGATATATTGGAAAATGAGCAACATTTACCGTCTCTGACAATTAAGAGTGTCACATTTTCTAGGTATGGTCTGAAGTGAGCATGCAGGCTATAATTAAAAAAACTCCATGATGCACTGATCACCAAAGAGGCATTTGTTTATTCTGCCTACAGTGCAAGTTGGCCATTACAATATAGGTCTATCTATAATTACATTAATATAAATAAAGCTGGAGTGTCTGTGCTTTACCCAGCTGAGGGCTATGCTTGAGTTTTAGCAGAGCCAGAGGGATGAATCTAATTTGTTTAACAGATCAGACAGATTGCAACTGGCCTTGTGAAACAAAGGTGATAACCAGAGAGGCCAAAAAGAACCAGCCACCTACGGACTCGGATCAAATGGGGTCTTCTACGCGGGGCCCTGCAGAGCGCTGATGACACCCGCACTTCAAAGGCAACCCACAGACGAAAAGTGAGCCTGTGACCTTTGGTTCTTCACAGCAAACAAAGAAGATCAAGAGGTGACTGTTTGGGCTTTCTTAACCCCATTTGATATAATACTCGGAATATGCAAGCCATTACACCCTGCACTGGTTGGATTTGCAGTTTATCTCTTTTGTCTAGAAGCCTTCCTGGAGGAATCATTCTGGATTTAGAGTTTATCAACTGTTCAGAAGAGCTAGGTGTGTGTGGGAAGGGCTGCCTTGGTAGGGCACACGCATTCAGCAGCAGTGCAGTTCTGGAGCTGTGCACAAGTGAAACAAGTTGGGCCAGTAAAGCACAGCCCTGCTGGTGTGGCTGGCCCTGGAGCATCAGGCATGGATGGAGGCTGGCTCTCCGACCTGATGGACATTGCTGAGTCAGTGGAGCTCTGCTGGGTGGATCTGACCTGAGTTACACAGCTAATGACAAAACCAAAAAAAGTATCAAATATAAACACTCTGATTGAGAAATCCCTGCTCCTATATGTGCTGTGCATGCCTACATGTGTCTCTGTGACATTAGAATGCTGCCAGTTCGCTGGTGTTCACTGAGTATTTTGGGGAGCAGAATTAGTAAGACTCAAGTTTCTAATACAAGTATAAGTGAAAAGAAATCTATAAATATGCCTGAACTCAAAAATTATAAGCTATAAATGGGAAAATAGGCAAAAGACTATTGCAATTTTTCTCCCCTGGCATCTTCAACAATACCAGGGGAGAACAGCTTTACCACATGCTGGGACCATCCACGCTGTGGGCACCAATCCAGACCCCAACTGTACATCAGTTTTGTTCTGACCTAGGTGGGGTGCCAGTTCTGCCTGTCTGCAGGAGAGGCTGTATTTCTATTTGCAGTGCCATAATCTTTGCTCACCCACTGCTCATGCTCCTGAACTTCCATTTTTTCCTTCAGCTTTGCAACTACCGCAGTACCCCAGCCCTGGGCAGGGGTTGGTGCTGGAGAACTCACTCCATTAGCAGTAAAGCAGTGCGGAAAAGCAAAAGGAGGAAGGATATTCACAGCCTGAGTCAGCACATCCTTCTTGTTTGCTGTCCATTGCATCAACCATTGCTGAAGGATGATGCAGGGGTAGGACTGAGTGCTCAGCAAGGACAGGGGAGCAGGGCTGCTGAGGATACAGCCCAGCAAAGAAATCCAGAGGAAGCAGCAGCCTCAGCTCTCTCAGAGAAGAGCATATAAGGGCACACAGCCACGCCAACCAGGAGCGCTGCTCATTCCCACATGAGCAGGCAGTTTTGGGGTCAGTTTTCTCAATAGTTTTCCCTATGGCAATAGCAGCAAATGCATCCTGAGTGCCAAGGAGCTGCGGCATTAGTTGCTGTCTCTTTCTTGATGAAAATATTAATGTGTGACCCATACTATGGAGGTATTGGCAATTTTAGATCATTACTGGGGGAAAACATGGCAAAGATTAACTTGTCTCACCATAGTGCTGGTGTCTCCTGCAGCAGAGAAGGAAGAAAAGGCTTGACACCACACTGAATCCACTTTTGTCTTAGCAGAGTACTGGCTGCATCTGTTTGAGAGGCTTGTATTGTATCACTGCTCTTTGTTATCAGGTTTCCCATGGTGGTCACTGTTACATATCTTACATTGTTTGAGCTAATTAAGCTGGGGAATCAGGGAAAGCACATTTCCGGCAGGGATTTATTGCCAAAAGATATTTCAGCTGAAGGGGGAAAGAAAGGAAATCTCCCTTTATGTCCAGCATTCCTGAGCTGTTTCATAATAATCAGCATTCAGCCTCGTGGAAATAAACTGACAATAACGTCAAGAACTTTGAACTTGAGCAGTTTTCCTCTGTTTTGTTGAATTTAAAAGCTCCATAAAAAAAAAAAAAAGAGGGATCTGTGTAGCCACAGAAATAAAAATACTTGATTTGCCTTGGTTGGAAACATGTTTGTTAATAATTTACAGGCAAATGACTGTTTGCTCTCCAGGTGCTTTGTGCCAAAAAATAGAGTATTATTTGCACCAGCTTTTATGCTAAAGTACCTTTTACAGCACCTTCAGCTGCCCAGGAAGGGCTGCCCATGGGGCAGAGCCTGGTCTGCAGCGTGGATCTCGGCCCAGGAGAAAGGGGAAGCTCTGCTCTTACGTATGGGATGTCGTACAGAGGTTCCTTGCTAGGAAATCCTGTGTGTGAACAAAGCCCTGCTTTTCTTCCAGATGCTATGAGTAACCATTGTCAGTGTGACTGGTGATGATGACTGTTCATTTTCACCAGTAGGTCTAAAAAGCTTTGCTGAAAGAAGTGAGGAGGATGATCCTCTGCCTGCCACCAACAGCAACCAGGGATCACTATGGATTATTAAAGGCATATAGTGTATTGGATGAGAAGCTCCTGTTTTCAGTTTTGTGTAACTTTTGTTAAGCTTTGACTGTTCAGCATTTCTTCTGAAATATGGTTTGTTGGCTGTTTTGTTTGTTTAGTTTGGTTCTGTTCTTTTAAATTTGTTTTGTTGTTGTTGGGATTTGTTTGTTTGGGTGTTTTGGGGATTTTTCTTATATTGGTAGCTTCAGCTGAAACATTTCAGCTCTCACAAACATAATGAAAGAAAGGGGCTTTCATCCATGGGAAAAGAAAAAGCTGGCAACTCTATCTTCAGAAAGCATTGGTAGTGTCCCTTATTTGAAGATGAAAGTCTGATACCATTATATTGTCAGTGAAAGAAAATTTACTAAATTTACTAAAATTAGATTTCTAGCACTTGATAGTTTGCACGTGCTCACCACAGAGGAGAGTATTTTAGTCAAACTCCCCTGATATTTGGCCTACAATGAGCAGGCTAGAATGTGACCTGTCATTGCTGCTGGTTAATCCTTTAGGTCAAGTGAGAAAAGTCTTGAATAGAAGAGATTCTAACTACTGATGGTACATATAGGTGCCAGCAAAGCTGAAGATAACACTGTAGTCTTTAGTAAATTTTTTTAATTAGGAAATTATATGCCAAAATTGTTAAAACAATTGTGTTGCTGTTGAAAAATAAGAGACTCAAAGTCAAATTGGAAAGATTTCACAATTAAGGTTTTCTTCATGATCCCACACCAGTCCCTTTGAGAAGATTTTATTATTATGATCCATCTTTAATTAAATGATGATGTTAATTTTTTTCCCTAAGTCCCCATGCTCATGTAGTGCAGAGGGTGTCTGTGCTGTTAAAATTAATGAAGACTGTATCGTAAAAAAGTCCTTGCCTGTAGGATCCTCACCCCAAGTGCTCCTGCAGCTGGAAAACAAAAACGTGCAGCCCATGAGGCAGCAGGTTACAAGGAGGGAGAGGATTACACGGTGTCTTAGGAGGCTGACTGTGGGATGGCACATTTGCTCTTGCCCCTGCATCTGGATGTGGTGCAAAGTCACTTACAGCAGGTTTTTTCACTGGTGGATGTTAAATGCAAAGCTGTCACTTCCAGGGTACCTACTTTGGCTCTTCCCAAGCAAGCAGCAGTGGAAGAGAGGATCCTCACCATCAGGCCAGAGCTCAGAGCTCAGTTTCCCTATGTTTTTTCCTGAAAGCAAATGAACAGGACCAAAGTACAGGGCACATCAATACCAAGCTTGCATTCAGATAAGTGGGACACGTGTAACACGCCTTGGTGGGGAGAAACCTGCTCTGGTGCTTGCAATAAACCTTGGGAGGAAAGGAGGTGGGGAAAAGGTGATGTGGAGCTTGCTGCAAAATTTCCTTCCACGCTTGCACTGGTACATGGATCACACAGATAGGCCCTTCAAATGACCTCCTGAGCTCACAGAAAATAGAAGCAAAAGCCCTCTGAAAATGCCCCTGGAGGTCAGAAGGACTATGAGTATTGTGTAAGCAACACAAAGTCTGAAATCAAGCCTCTAAAAAAAACATCTCTGAGCCGATCATCCTCTCTCACCTCTTTTCTACTGCGAGGAAAGAGAAAGCAAGAGGAAGGGGACAGAGGGAAAGAACACTGAAGATTTTCTTTGTTCTGTAGAAGCCCACGTTCTGAACTTGTTGTAAATTTTCTTAAGTGCAAAAAAGGAGCACCTAATGTTTTTGGGCTGTTTTCCCCCTCAATCTCCATACCCCAATCCGATTATATTGGAGTCCACTGAGATTCTGGTGGAAGGTGCTGGATACTTGGAGAATGAGTGGCAAAAGCAGTAATGCTGCTTTCTCTCAGCAGCATGAAGATGAGCAAGAAAATAGGGTCCTTATTGACTCTCCATTGTGGCCATCTGAGTGCCCAGAGCAGAGCAATCTCCTGGGCTGAGAGCAGATGAGGAGCAGCAGCAGCAGCGCAGCATTTTCCTGAGGCCATGGATTGAGAAGGAGCTGCTGGAGCCTTAATAGACACTGCAACAGCCGTGGTAAACGTGACCTGCTCTATTATTGAATTGTGTGGTGCTGTTTTGCTTTTCCTTTAATATTGGTAATTATGCAATTTCTAGACAACTTCCCTGTCATAACCAGGGCAGCAATGCTGACAAAACAAGCTTTAAATAAGCACTTGTCAAAGTAACAGCTATTTTTGCTTGCCCTATTTAGCACCATGTTTAAGGTCTACAGTGGAAATCTCAGACAATTTTAAATACATGGTGCAGTTACTTTATCATTGCATTACAATATTCAAAATCCCTAAAGCCTGGAAAACAAAAGTGTTTTGACAGCACCTTTGGGTGGTTCCGGCCTCCATGGGAAGGTCAAAGCCTTTGCAGGACCTTCTTGAGAGCCAGGAAGCACAGAAAAGCTTAGGGAGCATGAGATCTTCTTACAGACTCTAAGGATTATTGGGCAGAGAAGATTCAATATCCTGCTCTTTCCCATCTCTGAGACCCCTGGAAGATTCTCTAGAGGAAAAGAAAGAACAAAAACAACACTGCAAGTCTTAGCAGTCCTGCTGTTCCTCAGGTAAGAAGGAAACAGGAAGTGCTCTCAAAGCCTCTTTGCTCATAATTAAGAAAACACAAGAAATCCTTCTTCCTTGCCTTCATGAGCCCTGTCTGAGGCGATGGACTCCGGGCCCCTTAGGCACTGGGCTGCCTTGTTTGCCCAATGCTGGAGCAGAGGGCACAGGTACAACCTCAGCACACAAGTGGTTGTGAAGGGGAACCTGCAAGACCATGCAGCAGAGCAGGGACGTGCACAACCCAAAATACATGGAAGCTCACTCTTCAGGTAGGGAAAAGGAGGTTAGACAGGTGGTGACACAAGTGTGACAGTCATGGAGGAATGCGTCCTTTAGGAAATAAAGTCACCAGCCAAGCACAAAAGGATTGCATAGTATCTATCACATGGAAGCAATTTCATATTGGTTTATTTAGGCTATCCTTTATTTTTTGCCCCCCTCTCTCCAGACTACAGATTTCTTAGCCTGTGTGTTCCTGGGAAGTTTGTGATGCATTTCCAGAGAGTTTCTGGAGCTCTGCTGGGAGAGCTGTCTCACACAGTTACCTTTAAAGTGCTTTCTGGAGGAGGAAAAGTGTTTAGAAAGATCTTTGCTGCACTTAGGAAGGGGACAACGGGAGCAGAAATGTTTGGGGGTCCTGTATTTTGAGCAACACCCTTGCTTTCCTCTCATTCTCATCTCTACCAGCGGATGCCAGAGAGACAGCCAAAGCAAACATAACACATGGGAAATGGTCTGTAAACCCAAAACAAAAGAGGTTTTCTTTTATCAGCTGTTTCCTGTCGTCAAAAAATAAATTATCCCATAACAGTGTATTTATTGGTGCACTATGCATAGAAACAAGGTAAATGTTTCAACTTTTTTGAGCAGAATTTAATTTGTTAAAATAATCCAGGTATTAAAATAATATTTTCTATGTCTATTTATCCCAATTGTATTCCCTCTCTTCTTTGGTGCAGGGAGGAAGAGAAAAATAGCAGCTGAGCTGGTTAGGCAAAAAAATGCTTTAAATTATCGTAATTTAATGTCACCTGCCTTATTCCAGGGCGCCTGTTCCGCTCTGCCGCTGGAAGCATGCAGAGAGGCGGGTGCGGATGCAGGCTGACCCCGCGTTCCCAGAAATCCCCGGCTGCTTTTCTGTGGCTCTCTATCTCCTGACTCCCAAATGAGCTCCTGCAGCACCGGTCACCCACTGCTCCAGAGGGTGAGCTAAGAAGCCGAAAATAGCCTCTTTTCTGATAATACTGGGCTCCGCTCATAAAGGCGGCATTCTGGCATCTCAGATAAGATGAACACAGCCTCCTTTGGTTACATTTGCAGGCTCCCGAGCCTTTCCCGGCCTGACAGAAGGGTTCACGCGGTGCTTTTCCTTACACGCTGGCGCCGCTGGAAGCGCCGCGCCAGGAGATGCTCCCGGCCGGGGCTGGGGCTGCCCTACTCGGAGCAACGCCGGCAGGAGTGACGAGGGCTGTGTTACGGAGCATTTCAGAGCTACGAGGGGTGGGCAGGCCCCAGGGGAAGGCAAGGGTGTTTCCAAACCGTGGGCTAGGGCCGTGGGAAACACCTCTCGCTACCCCACCTGCAGGCGCAGTCTTCACTGCATCTGTGAGAGACGGGGAGAGAGCTTTGAGAAAAGGGAATAGTCCCCTAAAAAGTGTGGGAATGATGGGCTGGCTGGGCTGATAATCCCCGGCCTAGGGAGGCAAACGTGATCTCTGAGATGTGATAATCATGCTATCTGACAAGCATTAAGATGTATTCAGCTGGGCTGAACTGCTGGCTGCAGGCACATCACGAACAGACACTTAGAGCTCTCATAGGGATGTATTTCCTAAGCAGAGCAGTGCTCCCCTGTGGCACCTGTATTTGTATTTATATGAAACTATTGATATTTGTGCATGGATGCCCCATCAAACAACAACTGGGCAGCAGTGCTGCACTGAGCCCCAGCTGGTTCATTTCTGAGTGAGAAATACAGAGGCTGATTACACCAGCGTGTAATAAGTATATTCCAGAGCAGGGAGAAAAGTGGCCAACCAGGACTAGACAATGCCTTCCTTCAATAATCAGTTCACTTCTGCACCCTGGGATTAGGTTCTCTGCCTCCAGAAATGGTGCTAATTAGGAGACACTTGGAAAAGTGGAATTTCCTGCTAGTCTGGCAGCTCCTCCTCTTGCCACTAGAACTTCTCACTTCACCTGGCCTGCTGAAAGCGGGCACAAGCACATTGTGCTCCCCCCTCCACTGTACCTTTATGGGAGAAGGAAGCCTGGCAGATGTGCTGCAGTGATCTCTGGGGAAACCTGCTGCAGTGGTGTGAAACACATGTCACCTGTGCTGCTTCAGCACTCAGCTTTCTCAAGCCAGAAGCTGCTGTGGCACCATCACGCAGTTAAAGTGCTGCAGAATATTCCAGACAAGATGAAGGTGTTTTAATGTACGCTGACGCCTGGTTTTTAGCCAAGGAGTTTAGCATATGTTTGCAAATATGATTTCAAATTCCAGTGTAAATAAGGCATAGATATGAGCTGATAACCATGTTCTAGGACAAAATATGACTAGAAACACTGGTTGCTTTAAGATTTGATAATTGTGTAGTCTGGCAAGTGTGAATTTGGACATAGCCAATGTGCCTAAAATATTAGCAGCAGTTGTATCTTGATCAGACACTTACTTTTGGAGTATTTATACATAGTAAGCTATTTTTGTGAAGCAACATCCTCTTGGTTGTAAAAACTGTGCGCCCAAATCAGATTTTTAGAATGTGTTACCCTCTGATTCCCATCAGAATAGCCCAAGCTGAACAGTCTGCCAGAACTCACATTAGCTGTGCGAGATGCTTCCCTGCCTCCTGGGATGGTCCATCCAAGGGTTCTTGCCTGAAATTTCAGCAGAGGTGGGTTGGCTCAATGGAACACCAGCGTGATGCTGTTTTGTGAGGGTAGGGGCAGGCTTAGCAGGGTCATGGGCACAGGTGCTGTGTTCATGGGGGTTGAACTAACCATATGTGTGCCTACGGTGTCACTAAATAAGCAGGTCTAGAGACAATAAAAAACATGTTGCTTCTTGTGAGTTTGTTCTGCATGTTTGTGGTTCAGAGAGGCCTCTATTTCTTTCTGCTTGTATCAGCCTATGAGCACAAACAAGAGATAGAAATCTGAATGCTCTGTTGGGTTTGAGCATGCAATACCTGTCATATGTGCATCTTGGATATTGTTTCTTTTGCTTTTTAGTGATTTTCATTTCTTTCTCCCAGGATTTCTTTGGAAATGGAATCTTCTCAAATCTTGCATGTGCTGTGCTTGGGAGGGAAGGGTTTTTCAGATGCTGCCTCCAGTGGGAACAGATGGGGAAGGATTCAATCTTTCCCTTCTACCTCCTTGCAATGGTGTTGATCTAGTCAGCAAAGTTAATGGAAATTCCCACACCTTCAAGAAAATGGCCATGATTTTTTTTAACTAAAAGTTGAGTTTCCTATGGCTCACATGGGCCCCACCAACCTGCAAAGTTTTAATCTCAGTGCTTCTCACCAGCAATATCCGGAGGAGAGCTCTTTGTGGGTACTGTGCATCAATGACCAAGGAGAAGAGGTGTTCTCACTACATCAGCTAAATAAAAGTTTTTCTGCTCCTTCCTAACTCAGATCTGAATTTTTTTTCTTCTCCCTCTTATGCCTGAAATCCCAATGTCTTATCACAAGTGAAAAGGGAGCCCCTTGTAAAGCAGTTACAGACTTTTTAAATATTATCTTAAGTTTTTTCCCAAGAGGCATGTCGTCAGATGCATGGACCTGTGTAAACCTCTGAGGGAGCAGAAGGCTGAACATGGGACTGAGTCTTGACCTGATATTATTTCTCATACTTATCACTTCACAGTTCAGAGAGGAAATCCTAAGTAAAAAATCTGATTTTTTAATAAGGGAATGTCTAGACTCTATTCTTTCTCATCTTGAATCAAAAAATATTTTATCAGCTGCTTGCTCTTGGCAGTAAAGTCCTCCCCTGAAACATATTTCTAGCTCTTCAACCTCTTAAAAAACAGTTGGCCACAAGTTATCAAACGGGCCCAGGTGTTACAGTTTTAACCGGGATCCTTTCAATTGAATGAGAATGTGCCAGGATTTGTGGTTCCCCCAAGGATCAAGACATCAGAATAATGATCTGCTCAGGACTGCCCAGACTGGTATGAGAGCTCGGGAGACTTGTGAAAATAGAAAACAAGAGCTAGAATCTTTCTCCTTCCCTCTTGAGCCTTTTTTTTTTTTTTTAATTGTTATTTCAAAGGCAGTTTTCTATCCTTTCTCAACTGGGGGTTTAATGTCTGGTTTGAAACTATTATTATTATTATTATTATTATTATTATTATTATTATTATTCACATGAAGCACTTTATTTTCCATTTAAGATTGTGTAGCAATAGTGATTGAGAATTCATATCTGCCAGGCATGGGGTAAATGAGTGCAAACAAAACATCTCACCACTGCTGCTCAAAGATGTGGCCTTTTATTTATTTTCACAAGGGTAAGAGTGTCAAGTCATTTTTTAGAGTGTCTTTTTCTTGTGAGGTTACTGCTTGCAAAAATCAGGGCTAAGATCAGCCCTAACAGTGAACTGGTGGATCAGCTGCCACAACACACTTTTACTTAACCAAGGTATATGTGCTACTGGCAGCATGTAAAATATTGGTCTCTAGACTCCATTCTGAGCAAGGTCAGCCTGACAAATGAAGAGATTCTCCTTGTGTGTTAAATACTAATCAGAAAGAAGGGAAATAAAGATTATAGCCCATCTCAGGCACGATATGCAAAATTTAATACACTAGGCAAAACCCTGAGGTCTCTGTTCCTGAACTGTAGTGGAGAGCTAATTGAGAAGCCTTGCAAGCTTGTCATACTGTCTTTCTACCAGGCTGGCAATGTGGCACGCGTGGGATAAGGCAGAGGAATCTGAAGATTGGCAGCTGATGTTCCCTGGTACCGAGATGTGCAGCCCGTGGCTCCCTGCCCTGCAGCACAGCTCTGCTGTGCCCCCCGAAACACCCACTGCACTGAACTGCTCCACAGAAAAAAGGCAGCCCTGGGGCTCTGCTTCCTGCCCCCTTCCTCATCCACACAGCGGTACTCCTGCAGACATTGTCACCGGCACTTCTTCCTCCCTTCTGGGCTCTGGCCTCCCTTCTGGAGAAGGAAGCAAGGCAGGAACTGTGGCTCTCTCCCAGAAAATGTTTTCCTTGGGTTTCCTTCCTTTCTGTAGTGGGATCTTTTCAGTGTAATGAACCACCACAAAAGGTGGCTGTTGAAATCATCTGGGTGAAAAAAAAAAAGGATGGTATGTTAACTCTGGGGCCAAAAATAAGTATTTTGTAATAGCCACACAGGTTCTTCCAAGGGGCAAATATACGTTTCACTGAAAAATCTTGTCTTTCCCTCCACTGTATTTACTGACCAGCCAAAAATTTCATGGATCTTAAACATAGACACTTGGCAAGAGGAAAGGTCATCTCACTTAGTGCTTTCTACGAGCCATCTTGATTTCTTGATGGCATCAGAAGAGGATGGTTATAGGTGGAAGCTTCTTAAGCATACAGAAGATAGGACTGGAGGGGAGAGCCCATTTCTTTCCAGAAATTGGTGATTTTATTTTGCCAGAGGATGTATTGCTTGTGTCTCAGTCCCATGCTGTGGCTTTTTATTTTTAGTTTGGATGTTGGCTATTGGCAATCACAACTGCAGTCTCTTGGAGCACTGCTTCGGGTGACATTCATCTGGAGAATGTTGAAATGTTGGGGAAAGAATTATAAGCGCCAGCTGCAAGACATTTTTCACCCCAAAGGATACAGAAAAAAGCCAGCACAACTTTGAACCATGAGAGTTCAGCTGAGGATAGGAGCCAACCCTTTCATCAAGCTAGCACAAATCCCACAAGCAGACAGATCTGTGCGGCATGGTGATTTCTGAGTAGGGTTAGTCTTGATCTGCTATCTTAACAGTGCATTTGGACTGGGATCAACTTCCAGCTCCTGACAACAGGCCAGGTGTGTCTCCCCTGCCAAACTGCCCTCTGCAACTGGAGGAGCACCATGGCTTCAGAAAGCCATGGTGGCTCTCCTGGTCTCATAGCCCAGACTCTAGCACAGATGGGAGCTGCCACACGCTCCCAAGGAGGAGTAGTGAAGCTTCAGCTGTGCCCAAAATTTTCTTTATTCTGTTTCCTTCCATGTGGACACTGATGGCAGGGAAGAGAGCTGGCCTGAGTTGTTCAGGAGTCTCCTCATATCAGGAGTATTCCTTCCTTGCAACTCGGATGTTAATTCTCTGTTGAGTCACAGGTATCCTGCCATGACTCAATATTAGCAGGGCACACTCCATGTTGGGATTGAGAGGTGCCACAAATATCCACTTATTTGAACTTAGCACTGGTGAATAGCTTAGGTCAGAAAGGACGTTCTTTTCCAGTTCTGTCTTCAGAGTGAGATCATGTCTGAACAGTTTTGTTGGGATGCAAGGGCTGTTGCTGACCTGCCTGTGAGCTGTGGAGGGCACAGACTGGATACTGAGTGACAGGAACAGGATATGTTCAGGTTCATCCTTGAAAAATACGTGTTAGTGTGGATACCACAAGAGACTAGAAAAACACATTGCTAAGCCTTTCCTGGCTCTTGCATTATCATTAGTTCCTCTTTACCTGGCTACCATTCAAAGCATATACACCAAAGTTTTGCCGTTGCTGCTCAGGCTAAAGCCAAATAACAGAGGACCAAGCTACCCAATTGACCCACCACATCCTCCTGCTCTGCTGGGAGAGTTGAGACCTGCAGAGCAGGATCTGGGGCCATGCGCTGGGTGAAAAGGAAATCTGATGGAACCTGAGATGGCTGCAGCCCTCCCAGCGTACTTAAGGGTCTACAAGTCAAGCTGGTGTTAAAAGATGAGTGTAGCTTAAAGGCTTTTCTTTTTTCTTTTCTTTACAGTTCAAGGATGTGTATAGCTAGCTAGTCAGCTATCCAGCCAGCTGTCCTAGGCTGTTATTTTTCACAAAGACCCAGACATCTGTATTTATACAAATACATACATACATCTGTCAATCTTTTTTGTAACCTAGCATTTATAGGATGCAAGAAACTTCCCAAAGCTAAGTTCAGCACACTAACCATCTATACATTCAGAAACATTCATTGTGCACATTAGGATATGCATCAAGGCTTTTGCTATTTCTGCTGTTGAAAGCTACATTCAGTCCACATTAACCTGATCACACTGTTTTGCACTTGCCCACGGGCGTCTGTGCTGCACACCCTTTGCTCTGAACTGCTGGAGGGTTCTTTTCGTCCTGTTGATATCAACTGCAGGAGAACCTGGTGTGCTGGGGTGAGTGGGGGAGCTGTGGGCAAAGGCACTGAAGCTTTCCTGACGCTCAGACAATCTTGTTCCTGGCTCCCCTAAAGCAATCAGGTCCCAGCTTGGGCTAAAGCACAGCCATACAAGCAAGCACAGGTTCAAAGTGCAAATAAATACATGCTCGAGGGCTCCCTGTAGGGATGGAAGGTGAGCAAAAACAAAGGTAGAGACATGGTAAACATACCCAGCCTGTCTGGAAGGAAGAACAGGTTTGCATAGGATGGGGAGCTGGGAGAACATATGGCACTTTCTGAACTCTGGCAAGTTGTCTGGTGCTTCTCACAGACAGAAAGCATGTATTTAATTGAGGTGGGAGGGAGGTTTATATAGTCAATACTTGTTAAGTGTTTTGACATGGACATAGCCTAATTTAGTCATCTCCAAGGCTTTCACCAAGGTATTGGAGGAAAACTGTGCTAATGTCAGCGAATGAGAAGCCACCACTCTCACAACAAGTCTAGACTCTTCCTCTGAATCTTATGTGTTGTCTGTATGTGCACACTTCCACCCCCCCCCCCCCCCCCCCCCCCCCCCCCCCCCCCCCCCCCCCACTCCCTGCCTCTAATGTGCATATCTCTGGTCTCCTAACAGCAGGCACATGGCATCAAAAGGATAGTGAACAAACTGGTACAAGTGATGCTGTTGTGGGTAAACCAAAACTTCCATGAGGTGAAGATGAATATTTTCACTTTTTCCCAGATGTACAGTCATTCAAAAAAGCACAAAAGAAGAGCACTGATTTGAGATGAACGAGTTTTTCTATAGAGACAGATGGGTCTTGTTATACAATTCCCTTTCAAATGGAGGCTCCAGTGTGAGGACATTTTGGGACCCCAGGTCCTTTGACAGGGAAAGAGAGAGTTCCTGATCAGACCAGCAAGGACTCCTTGTTGCATTCAAATGTTGACTGTGGAAAAGCAAAGTGAGTGAAGTTTTGTTTTGCCTGACTGAGCTTTACAGTGCCAGTTATTGTTTTGAAAAGTGAAGAGATACCTACTACATCTCCTGGGAAAGTGAGCAGCACAGCAGCTTGCTTTGGAAGAGACTGCTATTACGGTGAAGTTCTCAGCTTAGCTCTCTATTTTTGGCTTTACGTATTCACGTCTGCATGAATTTCCCCTGCAATAACAGCTTTGTGATTAAATGACTAGAATAAATGGTTTCAGAGCATCTGGGAATAGGCAGAAATGTAATTATTCATTTATTGATAGATAGTGAGATAGGTATTGATTTATATTGGATATTAAGTGCTCTGAAGCAGAGGAATGAAATATTATTAGTATTTTAAAAGAGGAAAATATTGCCACTATGTTTTCTACTTTTAAGCACCTGTGGGGAGAATACTACTTTGCTAATGTCAGACCGTTTGAATGCTTTGAATTATTTAGGGATTTTCAGTATAGGTTGATGCAAGTGTAAAAGCCTGTCTGTGATAAGTTAAATTTGTTAAAAAACCCTACATCTTCTTCCTTATGATCCTTTATTGTTAGTCACCTGTGGTTCTTGCCTAAAGGAAATACAGCCAAGCAGAGAGTTCAATTAAGAAATCTATCTGTCTGCCTGCCTATATATCTGTTTGTCCCTTTCTCTTCCATTCCATGGATGATATTACAATTGCTAGACATTCCATTTTTATAATCTTTATTTCAAACTAGGCTCTGATAAGCGTTGCATTTCAGGTGAAACATGTCATTATCCCTGTTACAGTGGAGCACTACCTTTATAAAGGGAAGGACGAGAAAATTCACTTAATACGTGAGTGAGTTCCTGTGGAGCAGAAGCAATGAAGCCCAGGAATGGACTTATCCATGTGGGTTTCTGATGCCTAATAACAGCCAAGCTCTTGTAGTCAGTCCTGCAGAGGATGAGCGATGAGGGTCTCTCTTCTCTACTTAGTCCTTTATTTTCACAAAACCCGTAGGGATGAGATATTTCTGAAAACTCACCTCTCTGTCAATGTGCCTGAAAACAAAAGGCCTCAAGAGTTATCAGGGAAATCTCATGAATGGGCACTCAGGCAGGCTATGTGAGCCTAATTTGTGAAGGAAAGCACCCTAAAAGTGAATCCACAATCCTTGAACCCTGTGTGGGAGAGCAACTGTAGCATACCCTAAAGGAGCAGGAAGGAGAGGGCTGCCACGGCATGCACTTACCCCATCCCATTCCTAAAGTGCAGCAGCACATTTCCCGGTGTGTGGGAAGGTGCCCCTGCCCCCCTCAAAGACATTCTGTGACCCACAGGAGAGCCAAAATCATGGATCTCCAGCCCGTCTCCCCTCATTATACTGTCCCCTCTGCTCATTCAATGAGCTCACTAACACCTTCCTCATCGTCCTCCAGGTTTTCCCCTCCAGAGTGCTGCCAGTAATTCCCAAATTAACGGTAATTCCTCCTGGCAGAGGTTTTCCCCTTTTAGTTCCTATTTTGAGAGTTTCCATATTTTTCCCAGATCTTCCACAGAGCAGCAACAGTTTGCCACAGAGCTTGCTTTGTTGGCAACCTTTTGTTATGTTTTATCTTATTTGTGGCTGCAAAATAAAATGCTTCTCATACTTGTGTCCTCTGGTGATGAGTTTGTTTCAAATACATCACTGACACACTAGGATTTGTGAAGGGACACATTTCTCTCCTCGTGGGGTATTAGCATTGACAGATAGGGGTTGTCACTGCCCACCAACATGTGTGTGCCAGAGCTCTCTTCTTGCACAGCATTAATGGTCAGTAAACCCTTCTTTTCATCTCTTTTAGCTTTCTCTTCAGACTTCTAATTAGAGATGTTCAAACCTCTTTCTTTTTTTTTTTTTTTTTTCTTTTTTCAAGAAAATGGGCTGTCAAATACATGTAGGTCTCAAAAACCCACAATGTTTGCCTCTTATAGGCAATATTCACCATTTCTCAACAGGGAAAGAAAATGTAGGGTCCAGAGGCAAGATGATGTGAGTGCCTCCCAGTTTGAAATAGGAATATATGCACAGCATAGGTAAGAGTTTTAAGGCCTGATCTGTGCTTCTACTCCCACCAGTGCTGTCACATCAGTGCTGACGTATCTGGGGACAAACTTTGCTGCTCAGGTGGAAGATTGGTGTATTTTAATTTAGCCCAGCCCACCCAACCATCAGGCTCACAGCCCAAGTTTTTCTGTGCCAGCCCAGTTGTAGTAACCAACATGGACCATACAAATGCCAGACAAAAACCATCTGCTTAAATCTCTTCCATGAAAATGCTTTGTTTGGAGACCATCAGCTATGCCTCTCTGCCCTTGAACTGAAGTAGGAGAATCATGACTGTAAGCCAAGTCCCAGCCACCCCAAGCTAACAAGCCTAAGTAAATGGGAAGCGTTCAGCCCTTTGCACTGTTTTAAATAAAGCTTCCTAGGCCCATACCCTTGGGGACTATCTATGTGAGAAATCTCCTTCACATCCCATGTGTGAAATGATGGGGTAGTTTTGCCTGAGCTAAATAGTGTCCAGCTGCAGTGAGCTGAGAGAAGCAAAGCCTCACAGCACTTTGAGCCACCTCCCACAGGTATGTGGTTTAAATTGGCATATAGTGGCTGCTGGAAATCTCTCTCTCTTTGTTGAGGGAGCTGAGGTGGTTTCTTCAAGCCTCTGTTTCTTTGGCTAAAAATTGCATCACACAGCCAGAAAGCCATACCCAGTGTCATGCAGGAATTCAGGCCCTAAATATTGAATGATCAAATACTCGAGAGAATATGTCGCTGAGCAGCTCATGAAGAAAACATGAACCCATGGATATTCATCAAAACTGTGAAATTGGCAACTACAAACCAAGGAATTCAAGGTAATCTTGCGTCAATCATAGATCTATTGTAACTGAGTTATAGGGTTACAGCAAGGCAGAAATTTCCTTGCTCATTCAAACTCCTATGTACAACCTTAAAGTTTTTGTCACAACTGATTCAGAAGCAGCCATAAACACCATCAGTTTCCCTAGTGTGTTAGCATAAATTACCATGTATTAGCCTAGATGACTCCTAAAAATTGTCAGAATAAGATTTCTCTACATTTTATCTCAAAACCTAATGTATACACACTGGAAATTTTGGCAAAAATTGAAAAGAAATTGAAGTGAAATACTCTTTCTAGGCATAAGGAGTGACATCATTTAGGAATTCCATTCAAAATGCTCTTGGTGCTGCTTATCCTTTCAGAAGTAGTTTTCTGTAAATACTTTCATGGAAGTACTTTTATTTCAAAACTCACAGTAATATGTGTTTTTTCTTCCAAATTATTTCAGATAGATACAAAAATATTTTGAGTCACTGTGTAATATCTGTCTACCTGGAAACATGAATAGCTTCTGCATCTACACTGTATATTCTCTGTGCCTTTCTGTGCAAACCTCTCCATCTTGACCTTCCTTTTTGTTTGCAAGTCAGCAATATTGATGCTTTCCACTTTTTCCCTTGCTTCAAAGATATGTAAACAGAAGAGCAATCAGCAGCTCCCTTAAGTACAGTATCACTCCATCTCTGATCCAAATTCATTAATAAAAAAAAATGACTGGTGATTATTTCAGATAAGTGCTTGACAAAACCTTGTATGTGCTACTTTTGAATGCAATTTAAGAATACATTTCTCTTGTTTTTCAAAGTTGCAAATAAAGTTCACTTCCTCCCCTTCCCAAAATGTTTTAGAAAATATTTTCTTTACATAGGCTTTCCCATTTTTTCCTCTATCTTACATTCCTATGTCCTAAATACTGTCCAGGAAGACATTATGTCTAAGGTCAACTAGGCAGGAAAATGAAACCCTGAGAACAGCCACAGAAGCTACCTTTATGTTCACCACTTCTTCCAGCAGCAATGGTTAAGTTTAGCAGCAATCTATTATTAAAGAGACCAGGACACTTCAGTCTAGAGAGAGATATTTGGGGCCAAGGTGGACTACAGCAGCATGCTGCTATAAAGGCACAAATGCCTGGAGAAGGTATGAACAGAAGGATTATTTACTATTCTTGGCAGTGCAAATGGGATACCCAGTGAATTAATCAAAGAGTGAATTTAAAACTAATTGAAAGAAATCACCAGCAGAGTCTTACACTGGGAACTCATTGCCACAGGATATTTAGATGGCAAAAGCATAAACAGGTTTGGAAGTTTATTGCATAAATTTGAGTAGGTAAGATTGATTAAACATGATAAACAGAAATGCAACTATTTATGGCAGAGAGAGGACGAACAAAGAATGAGTATTTACTATTTCCCAGCATTTTGTTCAGTGTCCAATAACTCAGGGTGGGTTTGTTTTTGGGTGACCACGCAGCAAATTTCTAACAAACACACATAATTAAACCATGAAGCTGCTTGCTAGAGGATGCCATGACAGCCAAAAATCAAAATGCAATCAAAAAGCGATTGGACAGATTGAGATCAGAAAAGACTCTTGAGGAATGTTAACTACAACAATACAAAGACATCCTTCAGTTAAGCTTGTCAGAAGCTGGAAGCCTATGGCAGAGGAAGGATGAATCTGAACTTGCCCTTTTCTTGCACATTTCCTGAAGCATCTGCTTTCACTGGCTGCCAGAGACAGCTTTCTGGGTGATTTGGTCTGACCCCTCTGGATGATTTGCAGGTTTGTATCCAAATGATCAGTAGTGAAGTGGCACTTGGATCATGCTCAAAACAAAAGTGATGCCGAAAGGCATGGAAAAAGCAGAGGTAGTTTACAATCCTCCCACAGCCATCGTTTGTTTGGAGGCTCAGAAGGATGACAGCATGTCCCTGAGTGAGTGTTATAAACCTAATGGACATGGAGGTGAAACACCACAAAAATCTAAGTTTACCTGGGTTGGTTTGTTTGTTTGCTTTTTAGCCAAAAGTTTTGGCTGCAAGAATAGCACAAATGTGGGGAGTGTTGTTACAGCTGGGTTAAGCATTTGGGAGAAAGACAGTCTAGAGGCATCTTTCATTTAACACAGCTGTAAGAGGCATTAAACATGTCTCACCTCCCCCTCTCCAGCTCCCTGCAAAAGGCAGCCCGGTTGTTTTTTAGGGATTTGTCTGCTCTGCACAGCAGTGCCTTGGCCTAGTGTTGTTTCAGGGGTGTGGTGAACATGCTTGTTGCTGTAGGGAAAAAAACTCTAAAGGTGTAGAGGGAATAACAGCTCAAAAGAAAGCAGAAGAAAGTTTGAACAGTCTGATGGTTTTGGCAGAATATTGGCATCAGTTTTGGGTGGAGGTTGTGACAAAAGGAGGTTGAGAAAATAATTGGTTTTTTTGCTGTTATTTTTGCTCCTCCTCTGCTTAAAGAAGCAGGGATTTGTACAGCCTTCCAAATAAAGACAACTGCAGCTGATACCTGATTGTATCACACGTCTTTCCTCCTAACTGGAATAAGCTGGAAGAGTTTGAATTTTCATTAACCACTGAGCCTAGAGGGATAATAAGTCATTTTACAGAAACCAGACAGGCAGGCACGATGGCCTGATTCTGTTTGCAGTGTGATGCAGAGTGTTTCCACTGATCATGAAGAAGTTTGACTTCTTGTTTTTGTGGTGCCTGAGTTTCCAATGGTCAAAGAGAGACATCCGAGATGGCACCAAGCTGCAGCAAGAAATCCTCCCTGGGTTGGAAATGAGCTCTGTGGAACAGCAACCATGCATTTTTCAAGAGGATCCTCATGAGGCAAATCAGTCTCAAGTAGTTTTTAAAGTGTGGCAGGCAAAGCCTTAATTCATGTTATTTTAGGAGCTGTTCTGTCCCCAGATCACCCAATTTCTGTTCTCCTGAGTCTGCAGAACATCTGTGTAGGTTCTGGATGGTAATGGTGGATAAGAGTGAGGATGAGACTGGTTACCCAGCACAGCAAAGCAAATCTGCATATGTCCAAGAGCATCTCACAGACATTACAGAAGGGGTGAATAAATGAGATAACCCCTGAAAAGGAGCAGTTCAGAAGCTCTGACATGTGAGTCATTTTATTCCTGCAAACAGAAAAAGGAAAAAATCCCTACCCAGCTTTGTAGCTGAAACAGGGTAACTGACTCTCCCTACTTCTTGGTGCTTTTTTCCCCCTTCTAGTACATAATCAGAAAGCATGTTAGGCCCAGAGCTCAGACGTGGGAGTCTGCGAGAGAATGGCAGCTCCAAGATGGTAAGTGGAGGTGACAAGTTCCCAGTAATATTAAACATTAACACTGAATATTTTGTTGGTATTTAACTCCATGATGTTTTATGTTACTGAGCAGAATCAGAACATCCCTTCTCACCCCCACTGTTTTGTTCCTTATTCCTCTGCTCTTTACATTCAGAAGGCAGGAATGTGAGATGCCAGCTCCTTCAGGGTTGAAATGGCTTTATATAAACTAAGAAAGAGGGCACGTTTATGAAGTAGAGTCAGGATCTAATTCTGAACTCAGCTGAGACTGACTTGAAGATGGGGAGTACTTTGTGTACGAGGTGGGCATGCTTATGTGTGTATATATATATGTATGAAGCTGAACACAGGAGAAATCCTGCTCATTTAGAAATTGGATGGTGGCAAGCAGCTGAGGGGAAGAGCTGGAATTTTAAAGTGATCTTTTAAAATGTTTATGTATATTTTGTTGTGGCTGGAAATGTCTGTTTGTACCTCAGGGAGGTTCCTGAACTTCCCACACTGGGGACCAGCTGGCCCAGAGGGGCAAATTTATTTCTGCTACATGACAGGAGGGAAGCAGCTGCCCCAAAGCACCTACTGCTCTCTATCCCTATGAATGCAGTGAATGCAGGGTCCAGATCCGCTCCTCACATCCGTCTGGGTGCCCCTTGCATTCACCAGCCCACAGTGGGGGTCCTGGCACACAGCAGTCACCAAACCTGCCCTAGTTTTCAGGACCTGCTTAGCGTGCAATTCGGATTGACCAATTCATTTCGGGAATATTTGTTACAGCAGTGGAATTGCTGCTCTGACAGGGAGCCAGCTGAGCCCACTGAGAGAAGTGTTTTCCATCAGCAGCTGCGGTAAGGACGCAAATGTGGTGTGAGGGTGTGGTGGGAGGGCTGGGACCGTGGTACTGGAGCACATCCTGCGTATTGTCCCGTGTGCCCTCTCCTGCTGTGAGTGTCCCTGCTGCATGGGGCAAGGGGAAGCCAGGGGGAAACGTTCCCCGCATGTAGCAGAAATGTAAATGAGGTGTATTTACCAACAGTGCTCCTTCCCAAAGACCAAGCTGTGCTATTTCTCCAGGAGAGACATCCTGGGGGACCAGCTCTGCTGCTGGTGGGAACTGCTGTGCTTCTGCTGAGCCCAGTTGCTGTTGCTTGATGGCATCTGAAGAGCTGGTTGGTTGTCATGTGCTGAAAGAGAGAGACATGCAAATACACACACCCCAGCAGATCTCTGCAAATAGACCCCTAAACAGCAAGTGGAAAATTGGGATGGCTTAGGGAGAATGGCACTGCTCGCTCACCCAAATGCTCCTGAAGACCCCTTCCTCATCCATTCCCTGATACTGCCAGAAGCTGCCCTACCTTCTGTTCACTAATATTTTTTCTTTCAGAATCTGCTGATCCCAAGCCTTTATATGAGGTGCAAGGTGCCCATACTGGAAGCCTGAGCTCAGCCTTTTGGGGTCAGGAGTGTGAGAGCCATAAACCAGAGCAAGCTCCAGTTTGATGTATGAGGCTGATTCCTGTTGCACTTTGCAACACAGGTAAAAAGGAATTCACCAGGGTTTACATCAACCTTCAAGTGAACTCTTTTCTGAATGCACACCTCAAAAGTTCAGCTCATGTCCCCCTCACAGGGTTCTATGTTGCAATATGTTTCTCCAGAACTTTGTGTGTACTGCCTTTAAGCAAGGGGCGGAATGAAAGACCCCCACGGGTTCAGGCTGTGTAAGAGGAATGCTCTCGCTGTCCCTGAGACACATGGAAAGAGGGTGGGGTGAGGGAAGGGGAAATGAACCTGCTGGCACATTGTGCTGTGCAAGATGTGCGCATTCATTGTACACTAAGAACAGCAGGCCCTGAATTTCTATTGCCTCTACGCTGGCAATGGTGAAGCTCTTCAGCTTGGTAGACATATCCTACCACCCCAGGTGAGTGTTGCTGCAATCAGGATGCAGCCTGCAGCAAATCATATTCTCTCCAACTTGCCTTCTGTGGTCTCTAATTCACCTTCCAATTTACACTGTAAATCAAGATTAACCCCATTAAGGCAATGGGCCCATACTGGCATAAAAGCTGTGTAAGTGGAAGGTGAATTGGATCCAGTGGTGTTATGAGGATGTTATCTGATTATTTACTATGCTGCTAAGTAACAAGTGCTATCCATGGCAATACCAAACAACAATGGGGTGCTGGTGAGATGCACAGCAATTTACTGTTATTGTCTGTATATTCTACATTTTAGGAGAACAATTTAGGTTTGGGGTTTTATTTTTAAGTAACCATGTTTGTGCTCTCTCTTGACTACAAAATATCATTGTCATCCCATTCTGTTTCTCACAGATTTTGTTTGTCTTCTAGTTCCTTTTAGTGGATAAGAGCTCTGTTCTGAGGGTGAGCAACTTTCTGAGAACCACCAGTACAAAACCACTTAGGCCTTGAGAGAGGGCAAAGAAGTGGTGATGCCAGTTGATTGCCTGTGTCACACTGAGATACCTTTCCTGGCATATTTTTATTGCAGAGCAACAGTCCGATTCTGTGGTGGCCACAGCCTGACTGGAAAGATGGCAAAGATGCAAAGACACAATAAATGGGGATTTACAACTCAGGTTTCCTTCTTCTTCACACTTACCTGCACCTCTGTGTCCTGCTATGCTTGCGGCAGCACGTGTTGATTCACTGGTGGGCAGGGGAGAGGATGTCCCAGTCAATGAGAAGCAGAACCAGCTCGTCTCCAAAGTACTTTGGGGGTGACCCCCACAGTGTGGCAACAGGACAGCTGTGAAGGGGTTAGCCACCATCCTCATTGCCTGCAGGGTTAAAGTGCTGGCAGGGACAGAATGTCTGGCCCTGGGAATGGGGCCAGCAGAGCACTGCAGAGCTGAGACTCAGGATTCTCCACAAGGGACACAACTGTAAATAAACGGCAGTGGTTTGTGTGCCCATTAGCACATGCTAAAAGTGCTCACAGTCATCAGCAAAGGGTCGAATCACTCAAATGCTTTTAAAATGAAACCCTTTCTAAAAACATGCCTTCCTTTGCTTTTTAACCTAGCAGTTTTGAGGGAAATCTCTGAAATATCAGTATTGGCCCCCTGGAGAAGTCAACCACATTGCTGCTGGGCATTCCCTTCCTGGACACCCCTGCTGCTGCCCAGCTATGTGCTAAGCTGGAGAGAGGAACTGGTTTTCGTTAAAAATTAATCCAGATAACCACAGTGATTAGTTTCCAGTTGCATCAGTACCCTGCATGGAAGGACTGATGCCAGCTGCCCCAGAGCCTGGAGCAGAGCTGTGCTGTTCCTTGCCTCTTGTTCTCTAGGCACCTGCATCTTGCAAGTGAAATATTTTACTCTGGATGCCATGGAATTTCACATCTCCCCGAGACTGACTCTCACAGAAAGCATAAAGTCAAATCCATGCAATTGTCCTGTTTCTTCACTGCCTTCCTGCATGTTTGTCTATAGAGAGGCTCGTTGTGACAGTGTTTGTCCTCTGAAAACAAGAGGGAAGAAGAGATGGCACAGGCCACTGTGTTGCCACTCATGCTCTGTCTCCTCAGACTCATTGCATGAAGCTAACTGGGTCATTTGCTTTTGGTAGCAAGGTTGTTTTTCTTCCCCCTCAAGTAAAACTGGCTTTTATGTAAATAATTTTTGGACCAGCTGCACTGAACTAATTATCTGGGTCATTCAAATTTCTGCTTCTGGAAGTAATTATGGCCTTTGGGAGTATACTGTATAATACCGATTTATGATTGGAGACTGAGAGTCTTCCTTATCTGCATGAATACTATAAAGCAAAGTTAGCAAATCTTCCTTACATCCTCAGGGCCGCAGAGCGCTCCTCTTCCATGCACAGAACTCCCATTCGGTCTAATAAGCATCTCCCTGCTCCCCTTCCTCCACATGCACGTACCGAGGACTCTCGGGCTGGGTATAATCAGCAGGCTCTGCTCTGCCGTTTGGGACAGCGCTCCAGCATCCTTTCTCCTTTCTTCTGCCTGAAGCTTTATACCCCATTACCTCTTAACTGGGGCATCAGAGAAAAACAAGGAGGAAACTTTACAGAGAGGGCAGGGATAATGGGGAGGGATGAGTAATTGGGAAGAGTGGGTTCACTCACATCCGCTGAGGGAGGAATGAGTTTACACAAAGACACAGGTGCCCTAGATTTTATTTGCTCTGAGACTGCAAGTCTGTGAGCTGCCTTACCTGTGCAGGAGGGCTATCCTGCACTGCTGGCAGAAAGGGGACTTCAGCAGGACGACGAGCATAAGAGGAGGTAGCAGCCCAGGCCACATCTCATCTTGAAGGGGCTCGGGGCACTTAGTACCCCAGAGGGGAGAGAGTAGCCTGGAGCAGCCTGGCACTGCTGCATAACGAGGAGCACGGTGCTGCTGTACAGCCACTGCTGATTTCTCTATCCCACATCCAACTCCCACGCTGAGGGAAGCTCATTTAGCTCTGATCCTCAGGCTCTCACTAAGAACAGGGACCAAAGGGCCAAAAACTCAGAGCTAAAATAAAGCTGTCTAACACCAGGCCAGAAGAGGACATTAGCCTAAAGATACAGTCAAAATCAATTCACAGATTGCACAGAAAGTGAGTAAAGGTCATCAGCTTTATATTTTTTAAAATTTTAATTGTATGATTAATACGAAATATGTAGTACATATTAATACAAAAACAATAGTAATATAACATGTTTGTATATCACTAGACATAAAGGTAAAAATGAGCAGAGATTCAGAGTACCTCAAGGTTTTTGAGCTCATGTTCAGTTTATACCTGCATCTCTCAGCATCCTCTGCCTTGACACAGACTCTAACTGTCCTTTATTCTTCTCTTTTTTTCAACTGCTTTGTCCCTGCTAACTAAATCCAATGGAAACAAGCTATAAAGCAGTAAAAAGTACCAAACTGCTGCTATCCCAGTGCTCGACTTTTTGTGTGTTGCAGCCTGCTGTAGCCTGTGTCCAGCTTCATTCTCTTGGCAGAAGCATCTGCCCACTCCCCTGTGCTTCTTCTGAGCCCAGAGCCACTGTGTCCCGGGCCACAGAAAAGTGCTCTCAGACATTTCTACAGTAAATGCTATTAATTATAACAGCAAGCAATAATGCTTCACAACTCAGAAAAATCATTGTAGTTAGCTGTCCCATTTACAGGCCACAGACATTAAAACTGAGAATAAATGAAAATCTGGTGCAAGATGATCAGAAATGGATGATGTTTTTAAGCCTAAATTTTCTTTTTCTAGTAGGCCATGATTAGACAGGATGAAAAATTTAGGTTTCTCAGTTACAAAGTTACAGGTTGTAATTACTGACTTAGATGTCCGAAACTGTTAGGTCTTGCAGAAGTAACCACATTGAAAAAAATCCAATATCTGACTACTTGGAAAGCAGCTTTTATATTTTCTCACTCAAAACTTTTTTTTTTGTTTTGTTTTGGTTTTTTTTGTTTAGACTCTTCCCCTTAATGTGCTGCTATGCAAGTTTTAAAACACTTGATAATGTTTTAAACAAAAGCTAAACCACAATGTTAATCAAGTAAGAAAAAACCCCATCTGATCCAAACTGAGTATAGGTCTTTTTTTGACTCACCAGAAAGTGTTGAGATTTTTTTTCCTTTTCAGCACAACTGAAACCGACTTCTCTCTGGCTTTCTCCTGATTTTTTGGGATTGGCAGTAAGCCAAAACCTCATTTGCCTAGCTGTAGAAGGTATCGTTAGTCATCAGCATGGTTAGATGGGGAATAGCTGGAAAGTTAGGTGCTCCAGAGATCAGTACTAGACCTGATCTTATTTAACATTCTCACTAATGATGGGCGATCATATGCGTGCTCTATATTATTTGTATTCATTGACAGCACTCAGATTCAGAGGGGTTGTGAACCCCAGTGGGGAGAATTGGAGACTGAATAAATGGACAGAAGATTAATATCCTTTCAAATTGATCCAATTAAGGATGTTCATTTCAAAAAAATGCTAGTTAATACAGCTGAAGAAAATAGCCCCAAATGCAGATGTTAGCTGAAAAAACCCACTCAGCAATGGTGCTCAAAAAATATTGGATACTGAGTGGCCACAGACTGGAAAGAAGCCTGGAGTGCAATGTAAATGCAAAATGCATCTCACCTATTTGGGCTGAACAATTACTACAAATTATTTCAAAAAGCAGACAGACTCATGGGTAAAAGGTCCACCAAAGGCTTTCATATTTAAAGTTCCTGACATGAGCACCAGGTCAGGAGGTGTCTACAGACTGCCAGATGCCATCAGGAAAGGCTCTCTTTTATTAAATTTATTTACCCTTTCTCTTCAATTCTTCTGATGCTGGCCATTGTTAGGAACATTCTCATAAAACTCTTCTGGTTTACTCCAATAGGACTGCTTTTATTTCCCTGTGAACATCTGTTTCCTGCAGGGGTGAAGTAATCTGTGGCCAGTAGCAGAACAAACTGCAATAGAAAATTTTTAACACTGGGAGCAGCCAGGGCTGGAGGAAGAAATCCTGTTGTTACATGTTCAGACCATTTCTGGAATCCTGTAAAAGTGGAAGTGGTATTTTTTGGCTGCTGTATGGGAAAAGCAACTTCTACTATAGGAAGCAACCCGCAAATGGGTTTAGTAGGTCTTCTCCATATTTAACCTCTCCAGTAGTTGTCTTCTGCCTTTGATCTTGCTCAAAATCAATGAGCTCACCTAATCAATGAAGAACAGTGCATATAGATTGAAGGCAGCCCTATGTGATCCTTTGAAGCTCCCAAATGTCAACTGAAACATCGTAAAAACTTTTCCGAGAATATTTATTGGCTCATCATTTCTAATGAGACTGGTACAGAGAGTCAAAGACACAGATCATAATGTCTGTAAACCAACATGTTTGGAGCACTTATGTAAGTCCTGTGGTAGGGCATGAGTCAATATTTCTTATGGATACATAATTGATAGCTGAGAACAAGGATCAATTTTCCAGTGAGCATGGGAGGAGTGCTAGCTCTCCTTTTCATAATTTTCATACCTCCAGGATCACTTCAGCTTTAAACAATAACCTGATGAGGTTTTTTTTCCTCACTTTTATTTTTTAAGTCTTAGTTACTTCCAAATATCCTCTTCTTTCCTTCTCTGTCATTTAAACCAAACCAAAACCTCTTCATCTCTAATTAATTGCCTTAATTTTTCCCCTGATCTGTGACCACTGAATAGCCTTGTGTGTCTCTGATGGTCACCTCTCCATCTCCTTCCCAGGAGCTAATGGCAATGCCACTGTGAGCACTGCCTGACGGGAAATTCCATAACAAATGTCTCTAAACCAGTGCCAATGTCCCCACTCAGTGGCAGGGGAGACACACCCTGGGTGACAGACTGCATGTTTTGTGGTGGCAGCAGGCACTGAAGTGCTCTGCAGGGCACAGGCACTGTTCCCTCCCAGTGGGACCGGGGTTTGCTGGGACAGCCTTTGTGTACCTGGGACAGGTAAACAGAAACAAAGAAGAAAATTATCCACTGAAGAGATGACAACATGTTCTTAGCCCAAATTATCACACTGTTTTGAGCTTGCCCATTTTGTGTGGAGATATGATTTTCTTTTATGGCTGGTCTAGCCAATGCCAGCACTACTGGGATGCCCTTATGCTGCCAAGCTGCATTGCAGGTTAGTAGGATTCAAGCCAATGTTACTACAACTATGTTAGAAACCTCATGTATAGGGTACAAGGAAGGGCCAGAGAGGGCACATCACTTAAAGAAGTTTGATGTGAACAGAGATATGCACCACTGGTGAGACTGGGCAGCAAGAACCCGATTTATACATCACTGGCTTTTCACACCAGCCTGTCCTCCTGCATTTGGCCTTTTCCATAAATCTAATAGTGAGCCCTGCCCCAGAAAATGTAAGTAGTCCTACCTGAATAGAAAACTTGTGCTACAGCCAAATTCAGCAGAAGGAAGAGTGCATGAGGGTCTGGACTGGCATGCAGTGATGAGACTGCTTGGACAGCAATGTCTGCAACCTTGCTGCCTGTGCCTGCCCTTCTGCCAGTATCACTGCCCTGACACAGTTAACACCAGTCCCACTGTTGCTCTCACTCTCAGCTCCATAAACTCACTATCCTCAGGAGTTTGCTCTTATAAGCTAAGGCTGAACCTGCAGGCACAGGGGTTGATGTGCAGATGCTATTGTGGGGCCAGGACCTCCTTGCAGAGGGCTGGGGACAGCCGAGGGCTGAGACATCCCACACCCTGGCATCAGGATCTGCTAAAGTCTGTGCACCAGAGTCCTGAAGTGCTTTTCTTCAAGGAAATCCTTTTGTCTTTTTCCGCTGCAGACTCTGCATTGCATGTGCAGAATTTCCACTCCTAACAGTGGGAAGTGTGACAAAGATCTGCAAGGATAGAAAGGAGAGTTTTGTTTCCCCATTAATCGCAACCACCATTCCTGCTTCTGTTCTGCAATAAACACTGGGGACAGTTTCCAAATTGCAGGAGATCCTGAGACTGCTTGGAACTAGCAGTAGGTCTTTATCGTCACTAATCTTTCATAAATCTTAAGCCTAAAATAAATGGTGTGGCAGTCCTGAATGTCAGGAATCAGGAGCTGTAGCAGTTTTGTTCACAGACACTGTGTATGTGCATTTGGGAATGCAATTGGCAAACCCCTTCTATTATTTGTTCTGGCTGCACATTGTTTATACTTTTCTTCCTGTTTTTGAAAGCAGAAATTATTGTCTCAGTGGCTAGATAAAATATTTCTCTTACAAAAAAAATCACTAGTTGAAGAGAAGCACTTTAATAATTTTATTTTATTTCTCTCTTTCAACAAAGGAGAATAAGAGAGATTTCTGGGACCTTTCACATTAATATTTAATGAACTACCTGAGAAAAGGTTTCAACAACAAATGACTGAAAATGGGAGATAATGTAGTGTGATGCACTAAGTGCACTCTGGGAGTGAGTTAGCTCATACTGTCTCTTCCACCCAGCCATTACAAACCAGGTAGGGCCAGCTCCTAAAAGCCAGAGTCTCTGCAGCCAGTATGAGGCGTTATTGAAGCCACCCACAAAACAAAACAATTGTCTCTGTCATTTGCCCTCCAGAACTAGAGTAAATTTGGTGAAAGGCTAAATTCTTATGGAGTGAACTGCAATTAGTCATGTGAGTGAGCTCACCAAGGCTGGTGAGACTCCCAACATGAGGGAGGGCTGGCCACAGGAGCACATGCTGCAAATCCAGGGAGAATGTGCTCTCCTGGGACCCTCACTGCTGCACAGCTACCCCTTTCCTTCAGAATGCTTGGCAGAGCTATTGGGGCAAACTAAAAGCCAGGGCAAGGACGTGGTGTGAGTTATAAAAGTAATTCTCTGGATCCATTGTTAAATCAGAAACATAGCAGAGTTAAAAGATAACGAGGCTATAGAGAGTGAACAGAGGACTATGTTGATCAATCTGTACTTGTTTTTATTGTAAGACCCTGTTGCATCCTGTGAGGGCAGACAGGGGCAGATGGAAATTCTCCACCTCCTAAAGTTGCCAAGGAAGCAGCTGAGGGAAGTCTCCTATCAGGTTTATTATCTTATTTTCTGAAATATTTCACTCTTCTACTCTGACCTTAGCTTATGTACCGAACTAAAGACCTACCCAGGTTACATTCCTTATGCCCAAACTTCTCCCAAGGACACAGCTTATGCTTATCATTGCTGCCCATTGCTTTGACACTCACAGTAGGCAGTATGACTGCTACTGTCACCTATCACAATATTGTGACATATCATCTATCATAACATACCAACCCCTTTGTCAGGGAAGCTGAGGAGGCCAGAACACTGTGTTCTCACTGAGATCCACACACAGCAGCTGCCATCAGAATGGCAGCTGAATGCCACCAATATTGAAAACATTTTGTTCCTGTCCTTGTTAATTAGAAGCCTGAAGCATTTAAAGACAATCTGAGAGCAAAGAGTGTAGGTTTGCACCAAATCACAAGTGCAAATCATCAGTGTAATAAGCCAAGAGACACGCATTTATAAAGCAATGTTTTACTTCACATAATGCTCATCTGGTTTCCTGATGTCAGAGGGGAAGGGCATGGACATTCCCACCTGCAGCTTTGCCCGGATGGCGAGGTATGGCAGCTCCCCCACAACAGCCATTCAAAGAGGCTCTTTCACCCCCTGTGCCAGGGGATCCACTCTGGCCATAAGATCAGCCAAGCTCCATCAGCATCCTCAGCAGATGTGAACTCCTGCCACTTCAGTGAAGCCAAAGGATGAAGCAGTTTTGCATGAGATGAGAGTCCACCTCTGTCCACCTTCCAATTTACTACAACGATTTTGGATAATAACAAAGGGAAACTCACATAGTCAGAGGGGAAATGTTTTCTTCTCTATCTTCTACTGCCAGTGGACACTAGCAGCTCTCTGGTCAGACAAAAAGGCAGTAATTTAAACAAAAAATACCTGTGATAATGATGTGCTTTTTCAGTTTGCAGACTCTGTTCACCAGTGCTGACAGAAAAACTGTAGACTGTACATTTACAGAACCAAGAACCACCTGCACTGCTTTTTGCCAGTAATTTCCTGGTGCTCCCTGCAGAGGAGGAGCTCTGGGGAGGTGTCTCAGCTTTTAGAGGGACTGTACACCAGATGTCTTCTCCCACCCTTTTCACCAGGTGCTCCAGCTGCATAGAGATGTTGGGTGAGGAGCACCCACTGTCACTAAGAAGATTGATGCATCTCTATAGACCAAGAGAGAGGGAAAATTTAACATCTCTGTCCTCCTGAGAGGCTGGAGGTGGAAGGCAGTAGTTGCTGTAGATATCAGGTGAATTATGACTTCAAAGAAAATTCATGAGAAGATCATAGAGCAAAATCAGAGGTTAGTTCTACCAGAGAGAGATGAAGAGGAGCCAGCATTTCTTTCCTCAACTTTTTCTTTTTCCTTTTTCACAAACACAGGAACTATTTACTATTTTTTTACCTTTTTTTTTTTTTTTTTTTTTCCTGGTTGTTGTTGTTACAGTAAGTCCTTGAGACCAAAACTTTGGAAAAAACACACTCTGCCTCTTGGGAAATTTCCCTGCCAATCATTCCTTCATTCTCCTTGTGCTGTTGGCCGTGGTTTACAGTGACATCCACTCTGGTGATAGTGGTGTAGCCCTCCCCTTTTCCATGTCAGTTCTGATTGCAAAGCCACATCAAGCAAACCTGAAGACCGACAGCTTCCGTGAAAATATTCCCACTGACTTCAAAGGACTTTGGATCCAGCCTCACACAGTGGTCAAACACTGGACATACTGGAGCAACCAAAGCAACACTTGCACAGAGCTGCAGCTGCAGGCACACATAAAAGAGAGTAGAGGCACATGGTTAATGCATTTCAACTCAGACTGCACCCCAAAATACTGACCCTCGTGGGTGCAGACGTTGTACCTTCAGGCATACATATACACAGAAATATACACACCTGTATGTATGTCTTGGTGCATTTAAAACAGTCTATTATGTAAATCATGAGGTTCATATTACCAAAATAGGTGTCTAAGGCAGCTAGTATACCTTGTGAAGGATCTTCATAATAATGTTTCCATAGTGGCATTGCTTAGAGAAGCTGGTGCAATGACAGCCTGGTGCAGAGACAGCGAGGAGCATCACAGCAAGTTGGTGACTCAAAGACAGACTCTGCCCCTGTGCCAACAGCACAGAAAGCCATGGAGTCACACCACTACATGCCAGCTGCTGCTGAAGACTCTGCTGTCCAGAAAAGGGGCTGCTTTGGGGCCCTGACCTCTGGATTTGGCTATAACTCAGCTTAGAAGATATATTCCATGCAGGACAGCTCCTTACTTTGTGACAGTGAAGGGCATTGCATCCTAAAAATCCTGCAAGCCCCTCTGCAAAAAGCAAAATGTATACATTCATCAGCTACACACACATCTGTGATTTTGGAAGGTTTTAAAGGGAAGAATTATAGTGAACTGAACCGGGAGATATGTTAATTCTATTACGGCAGTAGCTCCATAGCAGGTTTTATATAGAGAAATTTGGCTTAGCATTCTGAAGCACCAAAATGAAATAGTTTGGTGGGGTTTTTTGTTTTGCTCCTTTTTTTATCTACCAATCTATTTGTTTTCAAGATAGAAAGTTCTCTGAGTTTTCAGGGAACTATCAGAGGGCACTTTGGTCACTGGGAAGCAGAAAAAGAAACAAATATTAAATACTAGCTACTTTTTCTCATTCTGATGCACAACCCTGGTGTACTCAAAGCACTTGCCTAGGATAGAGCCATGCTCCAGGAAACTCTATGCAGAGTTTTTCTGCTTGAGAGAAAATATGAGGTTGGGGTTTAGGTCTGCATCCATTAGGGAATGAGATATCATTGTATTATTGTATATTCTGGAATTCATGAAGAGAAGGCAAAAAACAGTAAGCATGATGTGCAAAGACAAGGGCATGTTAAATGTTTTAATGAACATTTTTTTCATTGTGGTGTGCTGTTTCTAGTGCACAAGTGGTACCAGATATTACCAATAATGTTGCAAAGCAGTTTCTCTTTCCCTGTTTTGAAGTCAAAGGATACAGTTTCAACCATTTCTGTCACATCATCTGAAGTTGAAATCTTCCATCCTGTGTCTACCAAGTTTGTCTGCTTTTGTTTTGGTTTTAAGTATTGGTTAAATTACTTCAGCTTTCACGTTTGACATAGGATGACTGAACAGAGTGTTGTTCTTACTGGCTGGGAACATCTCCTCATAAGACTGACTTGTGTCTCAGGAAATAAGGAGTGCTGACGGATATCTCCACTAACGTGTTTCAACTGCAGTACAGAAAATTGGTTCTCTTCAAATACCTCAGCAGATAGGGGGTCTCAAAGAATTAGCTTGGGGAAGAGCAACTTTCAGTATGATTTTTGAACCAGATTATTTTCCTCATCCATTTTCCTAGGAGAGGTGGCAAATATCAACCCAGCCGTGATGTCCAGACCAGAAGTCAGTAGACAGCTCTTCCCAGCTGCTACAACTTGCTGCGTAAACCTGGCAAAGTCAATTAACCTTCCTACTAGTTTTTTGTCTGTAGAAATGCAGATGCTTTTAAAAATGAGTGACTGAGCCTAAGTCTAGGCACATTCACAGAAAGACAAGTGTTGGCTTCAAGATCAGGCTTATAAGTCTCACGGGTGTGGTGAGACATGATTCAATAACGTTTTTAAAGATCTCTGTGGTTCTCAAATGTAGGATGATCTGAGCAGGTAAAGAATTTCAGTGACAACTTCTAATGAATGCATACCTATTAATTCTACCCCCTCCCCTCCCTTTTTCATGTCAAAGTAGCAATAAGAATGAGATTTAAAGTATTTATTGAGTGGTTGAGAATGCCAACCTTTGACTCTGTGCCTTAGAGCAGTGCCTGGGGCAGGCAATAATTGTGCAGAAAGGCACTGATAGCATGCCTTCTTATTTCTTAAGAAAAGTGCTTTTCCAATTTGCTTTGTTAACTGTGTTGCTGTAGCAGACTCAAGATTCACAGCTATAAATACAATGAGCTGTATATAAATATACATACATACACAGAGACTGTGACTCAGACACATTACCAGCACACTACAGCCCAAGACAGTACAATTGAAAAAATAAGGAAAATGTGAGAGTTCATAATTTTTAATAAATAGACCCTGATCCCAAAATCGCTTTTGCAGGACTTGTTCATATGAGTATTCAAACCTACTGAGACTAGAGTAGCTCATAAGCACAGAAATTTGCACCAGACCTGTAAATTGAATTGTATATTAATCAGGGTTTGGAGTTGCATATCATATTGATTTTTCAAGATAGGAATAGGGACGGAGATTGTAGAAATTGTATTCAGATTTTCAGACCTGAAAAGTTTTGTCATTAATTGATTGACAGGAATTTCCCAGTGTGCAGTGATTGCATTTGTACTACAGACCCACCCAATCTGTCTACAGTCCTTCAACAGAGATTGACAAATTTGGTGGCGTTTTCTGCACCTTGAAGAATTCCAAGGAATGTGGAAATCCTCACTGGACTGACCAAAGGAACATGGATCTCTGTCTCATCCATCATGCCTTGGGGTGGGCTAGTGGATGCACTTCAAGTTCTTTTGAATCTGCACATGGGGTTGTATGTAATTCTTGCTTTTTCTTACTTGCTTTAGGTTAATTTCTGTAGTTAGGGACTTAATGCACATGTTTGTGTGCATATATACATCTATATACACCATCATCTTCCAACATATAATTAAAACCCACAGTATATAACTAAATGTTCTTTACCCCTGCGTCTGACAATAAATGTGAGAATAGCAGGAGAAGAATAATAGGAGGTATAAATACATTCAAAATAAACCAATTTAACAATATAAATGCATTTCTGAAACCATACTCCCAATCTTGAAGTTAAAGTGTCCCACAAAACAGAGTGAGCCGCATCCACCATTTGACAAAGTTTCTGAAATGCAAGCAGATTTTTACAACTTTTTGTTACAGCATTCCAAGCATTACTGTGATCTTAATTTCAGAATAAGCAAATAGAGTTGCTGGTCTTTCCCCTCAAAAGGCTATTTAGGAGAAGCAAAGCTTACTATATAACAAACAACAGGGGTAAAGTCAATCAATAACACTTATCTGCTGCCCACTTTGAGAGCCCTCAGATATGTGTTGTCAACTGAAGTTACAAGTAGATGTTTCTCAGGAAAAAAATCTGGCTTTCAAGTGCAGCAAAGAGGCACAAATTCTCTTCTCAGTGAATAAGAAATGGCTCCATTGACTATACATAGCATCAAGACATTAAGGTCAACAGATTTTTTCCTAGTTTTCCTTAGTGAGATGTATTGCAAAATTTGGCTTCATTTCTCTGTATTCCAAGTTATGTCTGAATCTTCCAGCAACCACAACAAAAGTATGTCTTTATTGCTTGTACAGATCTGTTTGCAGTACAACTCTGAAAGAGCAAGAGAACTAGGTGGTAAATACCAGCTCTCCTTTCTGAGGTGAGGTAGACACGAAACATGCAATGTAGCAAAGAATCACTCAGCAAAGATTCATTTTGCCAAAGAGCAAGGAAAATAACAAACTCCATAAAATTTGGTGACCACTGTCTTGGGGATGTCGGAATGGAATATATGGGCGGGGGGGGGGGGGGGGGGGGGGGGTGGTTTCAGTATGTTTGGTGACCACATGAAGGATTCTGACAGGCCTTTCAAGCAGCATGGCCATGGAACCATAGCGTGCCTATGTTGAATATATAGGGTACAGTTCACGGTGATCATCAGCATTGCTGTACCCGCTCTGACTGGTCATGTTATTACCCTGGCTCACAAATCATAAGTGCAGAATCTGTAGCAATTGTTGCATTCAGGCTGTGCTGACTGCCTGGAATGGCTTGCTATTTCTGAAGACCTCAGAGATCTTCGGGCTGAGTACAGCCAATCCTTCATTTCCCAACTCTTTGCTCCCCATGAGAAGAACAACCTAAGAATTTGGCATGATAGACCATTGCCTGTTTCTGATTTATGAGCAGATTTGTGAGCCATAGGCTAAGGATGCTCTCATGGGTGAAAGTCATCATTCAGCAGTGTCTTATCAATGAGAACAAAAATCAGACCTTCATTGGTTTTGAACTGAGACTCTAGAACCTGCTACAGCACTGAAGAATTTAATAATATATCAATAGTATAAGTCTGGGTGATACTGAAATAAGTGATACTCTCTGGCTTGATAGATATATTAGAGGAGGTGAATTTTTCCCTATTTCTTCACACTTTTCTCAGCCCTGACAAATGCATGGCAAGAGAGAATCCATGTTGCTTAGCAACTCCTTAGGATGCAGAAAGAAATCAGTCAATACAATTCTGAATTAAAGCTGCAATGACCCACAGAAAATTTTTCTAGAAAAAAACAAGAATAGCTAAATATCTCCATCTTTATCCTGAAGTCACATTAGCTCATGAGACAAACCCTTTAAAATGAAGAATGATGAAGAAAGATATATCTTTCTGAGGTGGGAGAAGGGGGCTTATATATTGCTGGGGTCTGAAGAGAAGGAACTAATTTTGAATTCTAGCAATGCTGGTTTTTTTTAGTTAAGGCTAAGAGTGGATTTTTCCGTGTTGACACACAAATCATTCATGAGCCAGTCATGATTTCAGTCGTGGGAGACTCTGGATTAATTCCTCCACTTGTCTGAGTAGCCATTGATTACATTGGTATTACATCAATCAACTGATGTGGCACCAAAACAAAGAAAGACAAGATTATTTCTGCACATAAGGATATGCATCAGGTTGGCAGCAGAGGACTTGTACCAAGCTTTCAACAACTGAGCTGTTGAATATGGCCGTCTTAACCCACGAGTGAGCATACAAGTCACAGTCTCTGGCATTGGATGGTTGACTGAGCATTTTCACAAAGCGTTTATTTACCAAACACAACCAGCAGTCCTGCAAAAATCAACAAGATAATCAGGGTTTGTGAGCATTCCCATCAATGCTAACAGGTTTTTGAGTATTCAAAACCAGTAATAAATGTGACTTTCTAGAAGTCTCAGAGGGGTAAATTTAGCTCCTTTACTCACAATGGTATTTATATACTCATTTATTTGTTTTTATTATTTGACCAGAACTCATCTGAATTTTCAGTAATGTAGGATTTGGTTGAACTGGTCAAATAACAGAGGAACATAAATACATGAGGAAACAGTTGCTGTTTTCATACAACAAACTGAAAAGCACAGGCTGACTTAGCAGCCCCTCTTTGGAAATTGCAACATGCAAGAAAAGTAAGAGAAACCAGTCTCATCATCACTTTTCAGACCAGCTATTACATTCTGTTCACCAAAAGAAACAGACAGGAGAGAGCTTTCTCTCTGCTTTTTCTCTTTGGGACAGAATTAGTATTATTAAGATCACTGCTACTGCAGTAATGCTTGTATCTCTAGTTGCATTACAATATATTAAATCTCTTCTGGTTTCCTGTGCATTTCTGAGACAGTCCCAGAGTTAAGGTGGCTTTAAGCAGCTTCAAGGAATGCTGAGACTCAATCAGCAGTGGTTGTCACAGTTAGGAGCACCTGGCATGGCAATCATATTGAATGTCCCATGGCCACCTTACATTTGTCCTCTTTATTCACACTGTTCTTTCCCATGAGGCTTCTTGTGTTAGCTATGAAGATCACACTTTGCTATATATGACAATCAGGCACAGGCTATACATGGTTAAAATGGATTTATACTGCATTATAGTACATCTGTCATGTTTATATCACATGTAAAATTGTGATGTATAGAGAGGTTACTCCTGCTCTATGTGCAAGCTATTCAGCTATAGTTATTCAGCCATAGATAATATAGAATTATGTTATGATATTAATAGAAATACTGTGTGATCTAATTAAGAGAAGTATTTTCTTCCTAGTATCCATCAATATTACAACAGTTCTGTAAGAAAACTGAGACATATCAGTCTTTTTCCATATTTACATACATTTCCAGTCCTGTAAATATAAGAAGGTGCTTTTCCCATTGGTTCTTGAGACAGATACACAAGGGAGACAGTGCCTTGCCATATCATAAAACTTCTCTGATCAGAAGGAGAATAGATGCCTTCAGTGAGTCACTTCATTGTGTTGGGGGGTCTGGAGATGATTCTCACAACATGGAAACTGGCAGGGCCAAACAAACACATCAGGGAGTTGCCTCTAATGCACTGAAAATGTGTGGTGTAATCACACCCTGGAAAGCACAAGAGCCACCCTGTAATCCAGCCTTCTCTTTACTTGGAGAAAACAGACCCAAGTTCTCCAGGGATGTTGACTCACGTGCTTCCCTGGACAGCCTGTTCCAGGGCTTAGCAACCCAGGAAGCTACAATCTCATTCCCATGGCATCCACAGGCTTACCTGCACACACACATGTACACACACTTCTCCACAGCAGGGCCAGGGTGTTCATGCAGCTTTTTATTTCCAGCCAAATAGGTGTTCTGCCACACAGGCTGGTGTGGGCACTCTGCTCACTCTGGTATTTTCCAAGGGATGCAGGGGGAGGAGTTTCCCTTCTTGAAACTACTTCACAACACCTTCAAGCCTGAATGGAGTTCAGCTGAGGGAGACACTGGCATCTGGGGTAGACATCATGCCAGAATTTCTCTCTGTGCTTTCTCAACTTTCCCTTCACAAGTAGGGCTGGAGGTGTCAGGAAAGGGAGATCAGAGGCTGCAAATCAGCCAGTGAGCTAGGATGGTTTTCCTTTCTTGGTGCTGAAATGAATGACACTTAGTCTTCTAGTTAATTGGAAAAGGCCACATCTGGAAGCGTTTTACATGGCCTCAGCCTCTGTGGTGATTTGCCTGAGTAAGCACCTCAAGATTTAGCCAATAGAGAATGTGCCCTGCATAGCTCATTAAGAACCTAATCATTCCCCTCTGGGTCAAATTCAAGTGGCTATTACAATCAAAGTATTTATTTGCAGCAAAAAGTGCTAAAGAGTTTGTAAGATACATAGGAAATATGTTCTGGGAAAATAGCATTGTGGTAACAGTACAAGAAAGAGCCTGAGCTGGTTTAGATGCATCTTAATCCCCTCCTGCTATTAGGTGTTGGGATTTCTGCACCAGGGAAGAGGGAATACTAAGGGTGTCAGCTAGAGGAATGATGAAAATATCTCACAGGCAAGTGACAAGGATCCCATGGCACATCAAATAACAGAGAAGGACTATGCAGATAACAGCTGGCTGACAGGGGAACAGTTTCTCTGATTGGAGGCTGTCTCCAAGGAACATGGACTGACTCTTTGCTTACTGACCTTGAAAATGGAAATAATTTCAGAGGCAGCTTTCTCCCATTTGCAAAAGTTTAAGCACATTTGTTTCTATGAAGTGAATTTGAGTGCATGCTGCCGTGACATCACAGGGAAAGGATCATTCCTCATTTATCATCATGTCTGTTTTGGTATAAATGACAAAGCTGCTAAAAAAATTGTTTTTACTGTGTGACTTTCTCTTGTGTAAAATACTTTGAAAGAGGCTGAGGATGGAGCTGAGACTGTGAGAAATCAGGGGAGGGAGCGTCCTCTGGGCTAATGTTGTCTCATACCCAACAGCTGAGGATGCGCTGGGAGCTGGGAGGGAAGGATGCATTTCACAACAAAAAAATTCAATTGCAGGAGAATATGAGGACATCCTTGCTTGGCACTCTGCTGGCTCATGTAAACAGACATGTTTCAAACACAAGTAACTGTCTCCCTACATGGACATCTTCAGTCTTCCTTCCCCCTCACTAACAAATCTTATGGAAGCAAACTCTTTCCAGAACAAATCACTGGTTTCCTGAATAGTGAACTTTTCTGTTGCAAAGTCAACAAAGTCCTGCAGGAATTCTTGGAAAATCTCCAGAGATGTGCAGGAAAAAGTCAGTAATTTGTTGTCTATCATGGCATGCTTTCAGACACCCAGAGAGGCTACTGGGAGCTGAGGATGCTCTGTATGTCAGCAAGTCAGAGCTCCACTGCAGGTTTTCTCAACATCATAGAGCTGGGTCATTTTAATTTACTAGCTTATTCTTTATACTCTCATTTTAGTGCTAGCTATCACTGCTAAGGAAGGTAAGGTGATTGAAACATCCAGTTTGGTTTATTAAACTGAACTGCTCTCCTCCACTGATGGAGAGGTCACCTTGCAGGTACTATAGGGTAGGAATGGGCACATACTGCTGACTAGCTGCTGGCTCGGCAGGTTTGCACTCTAATTTCCCCCATGGTGATTTTCCTGGTTGCTGTATCAAGCAGGATTTGCAGATCCACCAGCAAGGTCCTGATGCTGGACCAGCTGCAATGCAGAGGCTGAAACAGCTTTAGCCAACTTTGTTCTGAATTCTTAGGGAAGCTGGGCATGTGCACAAACTCAATGTGGAGGACCTGCTCCATTTCTTGATGAATGTCTCTACTGCAGCTGCTGGTCATGAAAAACCTCTAAACTTGGCTTTCTGTTACCATCAGGAAAATAGATTTTGTGGTATAGCTAAATTAGATTTTACTTCCACTTGGACAGTTTCTTTTGCAAGGAGAAATGAAGCTGACCATGCCTATTGACTTGCTTCTCTTCTGCTCCTATCCAACAGGCCATGTTTAGCTAGTATTTCCAGGGCTAACTCCCTCTTTAATTCCTCATGGAGTTACTTGCTCCATTTTTGCTGCACAGCATTGAAACCAGAATGATACCCCCAATCTGGATCCCAATCTCTCCTCTAGAGAGGTTTACTTTTGCTATAAGACATCTGGGGGTGAAAGGTACCATGGGCTGGGGACAAGCTCCAGCACCAGAGAAATAAGGGCAGAAGAGCTTTGGGAGAGCTGCTGCAAGCAGGAAGCACCAGCAAATCAGGTCCCCTTCTGATGCTCCCAGGGCAGCTGAGAGAGAGAAAGAAGGCGCAGCTTAGCTACAGCAGCCACATCTGTGCACCAGGAACACTGCAGAAGGAAAGGCTCAGCCAGTGCTGGGAGATGATGGATTGACTGCTTCATGTTTTAGCAGCAGAGCGGCCTCCCTGAGGCCAGCCACTGCCTGCTCCATGCAGCCCTGGGGTCTCTTCTCCACCCTGCCCTGGCAGGCTGCCAGCAGACAAAGTGGGGGGAGAAGTGGGGAGAGGAACACACCACTGTGGGGAAGGAGATGTATAAATGGGCCTGCTTGAAGGCCAGGTGTGTCCGTCCAACCCGAGCCAAGCATAACAGGAGGCAGCGAGGAGTGCGTCTTCCTCTCCAGACCTGGTTCCTGAAATTCATTTCCTCTTATGTGTTTCTGTTACTGTGGGTGGGTGGATAGGGAGGGAGGGAGGAAGGAAGAAAAGAAAGCAAAAATCTTTGGTTTATTCTTGGATCTCACACCCCTGAGTCTTTATTTATTTACTTTGTACCTGCTCACCTGTGCATTTCTTGTCCTGTGCATGTGTTCTGGCTGATGCACTCTAAGCCCTTGTTTCTGTTGGATAGGGAGTTTTGCCCTAATGTCTCCCACTCCACTTCCTCATTCTGTCTATCCCTGCTGCCTGGTGCATGAGCTCCTCTGTCACCCCCATCGCTGGACCTTTCACCAAACTGAACTAGCTCACCTTGGCAGAAGCCTCTTTTCTCTGGGTTAACAAACCAAATTGGTGCAGAGCTATTTCAGCTATTTCAGGCAAAGCAGAGAGAGAGAGAGAGAAGAGAGAGAGAGAGAGAGAGAAAGAGAGAGATAGTAGATGCTTGCAGCAAGAAGGGGCGGAAACAAAGTGGAGGACAAAGTGTTTTCCTGTTTGATTTTGCTATATTGGTTCGCACTCTTGTGCATAACTTACCCAGCTGATATCTTGGCACAATGTGGTTTTCCAGGCTCTCAGGAGGCACATCAATTTCAAACACCACCCCTTCAGCTTGGAACAAAGCTTCAGCTCCCATGTACTTCAAGCTTTCTACTGCAAAGCTGGCCTCAGATTGAACTCTCTGAAAGAGTGTGTTTGGCCAGTGATGAGGCCATGTTTATGGCCATTCCTTCTGCCAACTCTTTTAAGGGCATGGGAGGCTGTTATGATGAGCCCCTTGGAAAACAAGGATGTGGCAACAGAATTTTTCCCTTGTTATCCTGGAGGCAGATCCAGATATGGCAGGTGCTGTCTCTAGCTGTCTGATGCATAAAGCCAGTGCTTGTATCTGCTCGCTCCTGGGAAAACATTGATGGCATCAGGGTTCCTGGCAGCTAAACAGCCTGTTAGGAAGCATTGTGTTGCTAACAGTGCTCAGGCAGCCAGTTTCTGGCAAAGCTGGAGCAGGTGAGCCATCCTGCTCCTGCCGCTGCTCACCCATGGATATGGGACACATGCAGCTGTGAGCACTAGGGACAGGACAGGTGGGATGGAGGGATATTGTTGCCAACAGGCAGAGGGGCCAAGTCTTTGTCTTTGTAGCAGAGAGCTTGCCAACCAGCGTGTGCATCTCACACACAACCAACCACCTTTGTGGCCACAGTCCTGGTGCCTGGCTCCCCTTAGGGTGACCCCACATCACCCCTCTGTGTAGGGGGGCACAAGCCCATTGTAGCTGGACACTGTCTTCTCCATACCATGCATCTCTTTCCTCTCATCAAAACCCTGCTTCCCCACTGGTCAAATGCACTTTTACAGCCTTGCTGCCACCTGATTTGATCTCCTTTCTCTCTCTTTCCTCCAACTTTCTGAAATAGGAACATTATCTGAAAAACAGGAGGTGCAGAAGGAGGCCGTGCAGCCCCGTGAGTGCCATGTCAGGCAAAATAAAAACTCCTGAGGAGGTGCTTCCGAAAGACTTTGAAAGAAACTGGAGCACACACGTTCCTCTTCTCCCTCTGTTTTTGTCACGTCTCTGTAATACAGTGGACATTTTCCTGTCTGCTCGGCAGGGCTGACAGCGTGCTGTCAGGACGGGGTTGTGTCCTAAATAGAAACTCTGCAGGTTCGGAAAGTTCCCTTCCTCTAATTGGAACCGACTCGCGGAGGTGAAGAAAAGCTGCAAAATTGTTTTAAGCTATGAGCAATTATAACAGCCCTTACAGTGCCAGTGACACTAAGAGGATTTGTACTGGATTATACCTAACGTTAACATGATCTAATGCCACATGAATATCACAGCCTGCAGCAGGCCCAGCTAGCAGAGTTGGGTTCCTTGTTCTTCAAAGTGTGTCGGGGTTTGTGGAAGGAGGGGAACAAAGCCATGCTGGCAGAATTTTGGTGCAATGTCATATGTCATTTAAACATCACAAATAGGTAGTGAGAAAGTAAAAGTGGACAGCAGAATGGGTTTTAAGTTGAGAGAAGCATAGAGTGGCCTACAATATAATATAACCTTAACCAGCCAGCCTCCTACTATTTGGCATTTGCTCTGCTGGGAGAGGGACCACAGAGGGCTTGCAATAAGGTAACATGGAGGTGCCACAGCAGCCTCAGTGTCTGGGCCCATGGGGTGACCAAATTGTGAATCCTTCTCCTATCTCCAGGCTGCATTGTATTGTCTGAGGCAGCTTTAAAAGGTGTTTCAAAGAATCCTTCCCTTTATAATGGTATGGAGAAACTTCCACTGGTGCTGGAGGAAGAAAAAAGAAACTAATTGGGGTATGCCCTCCTATGCAGAGATTTCAGTGAGATGAAGCTGTGGTGGAGCAGCCTGGTAGGGCTGTATGCATCTGGTCTATAGAGAAGGCTGGGAGAAAAGGCAGCATGGGAGCTGAGTCTGGGACCTGCTCTGCTACTGACTTATTATAGGGCTTGCAGGGAGTTGTTTAATCTCATTGTAGATCAGTTACCCAACCAGCAAATTAAAGCAATAACATTTTGCTCTGTGGGAAGGGATGAAGAGAAACCTGCACGAGTGTGAGGCACTCAAGCCCTAGAGCAATTGGGGAGGACAAAGATGGAAGCCAGGTAGAAGGAAAGGAAGTCGTTGAGTGAAAAGAGACACATGCTGACCTTGAAGGTTTTCTTTCTCATCTTGGATTTTGCTAGTGAAATCAGCAGAGCCAACAAAAATTCTCAACTTAAACTTCAGGTATGGCTGAAGGTCACAGAGTACAGACCGTTCTTGGGAACTACCCAAGATTTGCCTTGGAGCAGCAAGGGAGCACCTGATCAAATGGCTGCAAAAATTTCCTCGGCCTAGACTTAATGCATGGTAGAGGGAATTAATGGGGGTGAAAATGGCTTTATATCCAAAATGGGAAGCCTTTCCCTGCTGGTGCTAGTGAGCTCTGCAGTGCTGAGCTCTGCAGCAGAGGTGAGGAATGAGGCCAAGACATCTGAATTACACTGCTGTATATACTGCCTTTGAATTTGGCCCTGACAGTAGGCTAGGTCAGCCACACTTTGTACTAGCAACACATTTGACTGATGAATGGAAGAATTTCATATCAGGCCTTTAGGAGAGTTTATACCACTAATATATTTACTTTGTGGAGACATGTCAAATAGAAGTATACCTATGCAGCGTTGGGCGGTAATCCATCCCACTGAAATCCTCCCAGGGGTGGGTTTGGACCCCAAAGCAGCATATGACAAATACCAAGCTACTGACACATAGGAATGTGGCTCGCATTCTCTGTTCCTTCCCAGTCCTACAGCCCATCCCACTACAAACTTCATGCATTGCATCAATCCCTGTTAAGTACTCTTCTGAAAATTTAGCCAAAGTGTCAAAAAACCATGAGCTGAATCAAGCACCCGCAGGAAGATGAACTTAATTAAAAAAATAATGTGTTACAGACAGGTAGAAACAGCATGAAAGTTTAGAGAGTTCAAACTTTGAACTCTCCAGTGGTGAAATACAACAATGTATTTTTTAAAATGGGAGTGGAGATATCCCATGATGGAGTGATTCCAGGGTAACACCAGCAAATATTGCGGGGGACATTGCAGGATCATGAGAACACGGAATATTTTAAGGTTATATTACATTTTAGGCAGCTTTACACTTCTCACAACTTAACAAAGAGAACAAATAAAACCCCACCCTCTCTGAGAGTTGCAGGTTGGCTGCTTCATGCTTTCATTCTGCTTCATCAATAGCTTCCCAGCCAAGTTTTCATTTTTGCAATGCAACCTGAAGCCACTCAGGAAGCAGGAAAAGGACCATTATGGTGAGGAGACAAAGAATGGAGGGGAGTCATGGGGTGAGGGAAACCATGGGAGATGAAATTCGTTGGAAGATGTGCCACCAGCTCCTCGGTGGAGGGATGAATTTGACCGGCTGTGAAGTTTCTCAGAACTAGTGCTAATATCCTGCTCTTGCAGCACTTAGGCAGCAATTATCACCTATAAAACAGGTGATAATGTAGATTTTCACGTTCAGAGGGCCAGCTGCTAAGCTGGTAGAAATGGGTGGACTCTGGTCTCCACTAGTACTAGAGTGGTTCATACTAGATGAAACTACTCCCCAGAATTCTTAAGACACCAATTAATCTTAAAATCAAAATAAAGAGAAGAAAGAGTGCACATTGATCCCTTCACTTGAACAGGAAATTTAAATTTGGAGATCTCTGAAGCTCCAGCTGATGAATTATTGAGCTGTGAGAGGCCAGTAGCATGCAGCATCACATGCTGGCCATTTTATAATATCTGCAAAATAATTATTTCTGGAAAGAAACAAGTGGAAAATTATGGTGACCTGACAGAATATAGCAGCTAGCTCTCTGCCTGTGCGCTTCCATCTTGGTAGGATACCGTTTCCCTCCATTCTGTAAAATGCTCAGATTGGTGTGATACTCCTTTTTAAAATCGGGCCCTAAAGATAAGGTTTTATAATGTCTAAGAGGGGAAAAAAATATACCAATTTGGAATTTTAACATGTCAAGGGTTTTTTGGTTGGGTTTTTTTGGTTTTGGTTTTTTGGGGTTTTTTTTGTACAGGTACACAGAGCTGCCAGGTCAAAGAGCTACCTTCCTGTAACTATAGTACAGCATATATTTCCCCAGTAACACAGCAGCTGTTAGTTGAACCTTATAGCAAGGAATCAATAAAGTCAAGGCAATTTCCTTAACATGCCATCTGTAAGAGATTATGGAAGGGAGGTGGGAAAAGGGCTTTCCTTAGTGGCTAGTGCTTTACTAAAGTTCAAATGAGGCAATATATAGTAAAATAAATTCAATCTGTATTTCTCTTCTTTCGATTTTAGAGGGGACTAAATGAAATGGAACTGTGTTGATTCTATCCGGTTCAATATATCTTTGCTTTCTAATGACCAAGGTCATTTTTACCTTCATGAAAAAGAAGCTAATATAAAATACTCACCCAGACTGAACAAACACAATATTCACACTTTTTCAAAAGCCAGGTAGATGAGTGATATATTGTGTAATTCATTTCATGGCACACTGCTGAATGTTTTTTTATAGATAGTGTTTAACCTTGCCAATTTTGCTCTGAGATAATCACTCCTTTGAGGATAAAATCTCACATTTAACATTAGAAGAAAAAAGAAACCTCCACACACCAAAGTCTGCAGTATACAACAAATAACAGGGAAGTTACTTAGCCAGAAAGATAACGATTACAGCAGTTTTCACTGCTGACTCTGTGATTAGCTGGTGGTTGTTATAATATTAATCAGAAATACAGGGATAACTGTTTAGACTAGGTTTTGATACAGCCAGTGAGCAATGACAAAATGCTTAGACATCTTACAATAATGTATTTCTGCCCTGACTAATGGAAGTGGCAAATAGATTCATAAAAATTCCCTATCTTTAGCACTGGAGCTATTCTCGGAGTGTGGGAGCTTTGTTTGTGTTTCTCTGGGGTTTATGATCAGGAATATTAATAGTGCCAGCATCTCAAAGAAAGGATGCAAACCCTGGAAGACACCTCTGAAACCCCCAAGGAGGGGCATGAATGGCAGAAGTCTGCAGGGTCAATGCAGTGTCTATTTGCTCTGTAAGTCCTGATGCTGCCCTGGAGACTGCTTTTGAGAGAGGAACAGTGCAGAAGGTCAATGCAAAGTGAAATTTTACCTGAAGGGAGGAAAATATATGTATAAGCCCAGATTTGTCCTATTGTGCTGTAGGCATGTAGCTGAGGTGGCTAAGTTTGGAGCACTGTCAGCCCTTGGTTCCCACTATGGGCAAGGCAGGCACATCCCGAGGGCACCTCAGCCCACCTGTGATGTGAATCACCCTCAGGAGAGCCTGTGTTTCACCCCAGCTGTTGCAAACCAAGTGCATGACGTGCTATGAGATGAATCCTGGTCCTGACATGTGAAGATGGGACAAACTAGGTTTGGTTGAAAGCCTCCAGCCATAAAAGAATCAAACATAAATCAAACACTCATCTCAGGCACTTAAATGAAAGATTTCATTAACTTTTAAAGATATTTTACTCTTGTCTCCACCCTCCCCTTTCAGGCACATGCTTGAGGCCATTACTGAAAGGACTGTTCATTAGAGTAAGACCCTGTCCTTGCAGCATTTCCAATTCAACCAGAAGCAAGTAGTACTGGGGTTCTTGGAGGAGCTTGATCCTTCCTCTGAGGTCCCTCTGAAGGTTCCTCTGAACCTTCTCCTGGGGTTTTCACTCCAGATTTCACAGTCTACAAAGGATGTTGGAAAACATTCAGTCAGAACCAAATAAGGGAATCTTGATCTGAACACTCAAAGAAGCATTTTAACACACTTGTTCAGATGAGATTTTTTCACTACCATGATTGCCACTTTGGGCCAGAGGTGGCCAGATGCAATGCGGGGGTACAAAAGCATTGTAATCCTTAAAGTTTGCTTTAAATAATTAGGGACATAATATGCAGCAGAAGGCCTTGGAGAACCTTATGCATGGGGACAAATCATCCTGAAATGACTGAAGCAATACTCAGAAATTATTGTGGAGACTCTGAATTTGATTTTGTATTCATTTTTGCTTCCCCCTTATTGACAAACCGTATCAAATGCATCCAGAAGTAACAACAGACTTTCAAAAATATGTTGCAAATTAAAGTCCCCAAAAGACAAGACTTGTCTAAAAATATCACTTGAAATCATCCATAAGATCTCTGTCAAATTTTCTTTGTCTATAGAAGATATATTTTCTTTTAGGAAATTTGTCTTTGCTGTTTTATTTTAATCTGTTTGACATAGGTTTTATTGCACAAAAAGATTTTAAGAGAACTTCATTTTGCCGCTACATAAATCAGAACCATAGGCTATTTTTCTCAAGTTTAGCAACCCCAACAGCACAGACAGGAGTTCCTCTGGAACTACTCACATAGAGTAAATAATTAGACCTTGATCTGGTGAAGGCACTTAACAGCATGCTTATTTTTAACTCCGTGAGTGCTGTCATTGAATTAAAAGGGATTGTTTGGATATTTGAGTGAGTGTTTAAGCACATTGCTGGTCAGAGTGTCCTAATCCTTAACCTTGTCATTGATTTCATCACAGGGTGATGTCCAGAGGGTGAGGAAAGCAGGACTGCAACCATGGCTTGTTGAAATCACAGGAAGATATTTTTTACCCCTTGGACTCTCCTCAGAGCCACAAAGGCTGTGGTTTGGATTTGTTTTGGTGGGTTTGGGTTTTTAACAGATTTTTTTTTTTCCATTCTAATTGAGATTAATTGGATTTTGAGGTTAATTTTCCCATTCCATGGAAATACTACTGTAGTCCTGAGTTTCAAGCCTGAATGTTTTCATATTAAGAAGGGTTCTTTCCCAGGCTTTCTTCTGGTAAACAGAAGAACAATGTTTTGTAAATATAAGAATGTTTACATTCTTTCTTATAGGAGGGACCTTCTTCTGATGTCCCTCTGGGATGACCAATTGGTAGAAAAGTTTGCCTTTTGTGTTACCAATCAAATTTGCCTCTGACATTCTGTATAAAAGAGGAGGTCATCCCACAATGAAGGGAGAACCCACGACCACTTTCTAGGGAACCTGTGTCTGTTTCCTTTGATGTCTCTTGCGACATCCTGCCTCAGCCATGTGAAATGGAGAATACTCATCCTACTCGCTATAAAATGCCTGGAAAACACAACCAGGGAGCGATCAGCAAATAAACTGCCAAGCCCTGCAATTCTTCACTCATGTGCCTAATCTCAAAATGAGGCTTAATTAGACCAACCACACACTCCTCATGGAGCAAAGATTACTTATCAGCTTAATTTGATACTTTCACAGACAGCTGACATATGGTTTCCTCCTCTTCCCCCTGCCTGTTCCCGCACTCGAGTTTAAATAGGGCTGAAGTGGTGCATAGGACTTCTGCTCTTCCTTGCTGCTGAACTGGGTTTCATCTCATGTGGAAAAGAATTGGTGCTCTCAGGCTCCAGGACTTGAGCTCACTAAGAGGAGACTGCTTTTCCTCACAGCAGACCCATATGCCTTTTCCTTCCTAACAGATGTACTACCAGAAAAACAGATTGGTGAGATGGAGCTTGTTCCTTAAAGGTGAGCTGAAAAGCTTCTCTGCTGTGTGTAAAGCACAAAGTCTGCTTCTTTGAACCACACACACTTTGTAGGGTGCATATTCAATGCAGCTGTGCCATGATCATCCTTGGATACACAATAAGCCATATGAGAAAGAGATTTATGGGCACAATTTTTCAGAGCCACAGCAGCTCAGAATTATTGAGTTCCCCCATTGAGAGCAATGTGAGAGGCCACCTTAAGTCTGATGCAATTTAAACTACTCCATATATCATGCTGGACATCCTCTAATATGTATCACCACAGCCTTACTGAACCTGATAGATGTTAGCTGGGGAAGAGGATGAGGTGTACCCCATAACATCTATTATAAGTCTATTCTCTTCCACTGCACCATGTCCCCAGCTGGTGCAGATCAGTGAAACTCTGGTGCAGTTAATGGGTTTTGTGACAGTTTTAATCATCTGAGGATCTGGGCAATCCTGCTTCTTGTGGCAGCTCAGAAGTTTTAGTTTTTGTTTTTAAAAACACCTGTGGGGTTTAATTCTCTCCTCTGCCAGTGGCACTGCAAGCTCCTGTGACTCAAACTCCACTTCCTGTGTGGAATCAGGTCTGCACCCCTACCTCTCAGGATACAGCCTTGGCTGCAGGCTGCTCCCTGTCCTCAGGCATGAACTGGGAAAGCCTCAGCAAATCAGTGCCAAATCCTGAAAATCAGGCTGTATGGGAGACTACAACATAACTTTTCCACTCAGTAATGGGCACACCAGAAGTGTACCATAAATGTGTGGCTGTGGTATCAGTCCGAAATAGGTCTTATCATACATGTCAGAGGGAGGTTTTCCCTATTTTTCCTAACACAGTTTTGAACTAATTCAGGTGATGTGAGTAAAACACCAATACCATGGACACCAAATCAGGTGCATGTTGTTCCTCCTTCCACAGCACTTTCCTGCAGCTCCTTCTCTTTCTGAGGGCTTAGGTTTCAGATGTGATGAGAGCTTTGTAAAAATGTCTGAGTCCTCGTTGGAAAAGCATTTTTCAGTCTTTGACTTACATGAGATGCAATTTGCCAGGATCAGATTCAGGTGCATCTGAACACCAAGACAGTGTCTCATAGCTGTATAAGTAAATATTTTTTTGCAATACACCCATGATTGATCATCATTTCCATTTGTGTATTTATGACTGTGACAGTTACACAGCTTGCACAAGAAGATGCATTTTTTAATGATGTTTACATTTATTTCAGCAATTGTAGTTATATATAGCTACATATTTAAAAGTCCTAAATAAACAGGTTACAGCTCACTTAAGAAGTAAAATTAAACGAAAATATAAACTAGAATCACATAATCTGAAGTCTTAGCCCTTAACAAATACTAGGCATGTTTTGTATGTCTGATAGGCACACACAAATTTTAAAGGTATTTCATGTACTGAGCATAAACATGTAAAACAAATATAAATATATCCATATCTATTGAACAGAAAAATATTGAGTGCAAGATACAAAGTGCATACACACCTGTTTATACATCCATGTGCAAGCACAGACAAGCAAGTCCATCCGTGTCTGTACATCCAGCACCATAACACTTTTGAATCCTTGCATCTGGAAGGTCTGTGTTGTAATAATACTTGGGAGCTTAAAATAACAGAGCTGCCATGCCAGGGGAGCTGCTAGCACTGCAAGTCCTCTCAGAAAAGGAGCTGCAAGAGCAGCAGGGAAAACCATGGGCTGTGCTGAGGGGTGAGGGGCTGGAGGAAACCTTTTGATGTACATTGGCATTCACCACAGGATGCATGGGAAGTGCTGAGGGGTGACACCCTGGGACACCATAGCTGTTGAGCAAACACCAGACTCACAGGCAGAGTCAAAATTTCCTCTGTTTGATAGTATGGCCTGTGCATGTGCTTAAAATGCAGATCCCAGGTGGAACAAACAGCTTGCATGCTGCATTTGGCACCATAAGGTTCCCAAGGGAGCAAAAGAACAGAGGGTGGTTGGGAAAAAGGGCAACCACAGGTGTTTGGGTTCTGTTGAAGGGGCTGTGTGCTGGCAAAGAGGGGCTCACCCTGGGGAAGCTGCAAGCAGGGCTTACAAGGAGAAGCAAGAAAATGGAAAATGGCTGGTGTTGTATCACACCCTGTTCTCTGTTTTGCTTCAAAACTGTGAGGCAGAAGGTGCTAGCTGAAGACAGGGCTTGATTGAGCACTGACTCTGGACATGTAAAGCATCTGGCTGTGGGTCTAGGTTCAGTCACCAGGATCATGTTAAGGAATCATTTGATTAGTAGCCACAAAGGTTGCAGTTCTTCACCTCTCAGATTCCTTGATGGAAGCACAAGCTGCGTTGTTCTCCTTCCAACAGGAGGCTACTGGAGCCCACTCTGGCCTCCTTTGACGTGGGAGACTACTGGAGCACACTCTGGCCCCCTCTGAGGAATGGCAGCCCCCATATCTCCTCTCTACTGGCTTGCCCTGACTCACACCTGCACATGCCAGCATTTAGGATCTGCACATAGCTCACTGCCTTGCCTCTGCGAAGCTCCTGCTGCCAGCTCCTGCTCTGACAACTGCTAGCACAGCATGGCACAGCACAGTATGGCAAGGTACAGCATGGTACTGGGCTATGGATGCTGTTCCTTGCAGAGCTTTCCACCCCACTCCCTTTGCTGTTCCCCTGAGAGAAGTTGCAGCCAGCACCTCCCTTCCTGAGTCTAAATGAAAATTATTTTTGCAGCTGTAGTTAGCAGGACTAGCTACAGATATTCCCAGGGACAGTTTTTCCTTGGCTGTTCTGGGATATTCTGGAGGGGTGTTGCAGCTGTTACCCCTCAATGCCAGGGACTTCATGCAGGTGGTGGTGGAACCTATTCCCCTCACGCCCCCTCACTAGCATGACTTCGGGTGTTGATCCTCCATCACAAATGCAGTCTGTGGGATCTCCCCAGCCACTCTCTTTCTCCACAAGGTTGATGGGAAGCCAAAGCCCATGGGTTTTACTCACATACCCACAACTGTGGTGGGTAACGCTGCAGTATAAATTACTCAGGTGGGAATCCAGGAGCAGCTGGATCCTGAAAGCCACACTTACAGCCCCTGCTGTGGAGGTTGTCTTTGCAGTGCTCAGAAGCTCCTCCTGTAGCCTGCATGTGTCTAGGCTTGATGGGAAAACAACTGCTGGTGGTGATGCTGATGCTGAAGTAGGAGCCAAGCTCTGTGGAAAGGCCAGGCCCAGCTGAGATCCATCAAATGGCATGAAAATGTACCTGAGGGCTCACAAGTGGGCTTGCATACTCTAGACCCGATTCCTTTCACCTTATTCAAGACAGAAGACCCATTAAAATGAGACGATGAAACGAACTGTCTGTGCGAGCACATGCATTTTCCTTTTTTGATCAACTACCTTTCTGCCAATACGCCTAGTAGAGTGTTTGAAATCCCTATAAATGTTAGATGTCCATGATAAAAGACAGTGCCCTTACATGGCCCGTGGCCATTTTCCATGTTTATTTGGTTATTTATTTCAGTTAAGTGCAAAACACCAGTTGATGCACAACACCCATGTGCTGCAATACGGCTCCGGGTTGCCTTGGCAACGGGTGGAAAGGGTTTTGAAGAGCCAGAGAGGCCCATGCTAATGAAAACAAGCATTCAGGGGGCCTCTTCTCCAGGTGGGCGAGAAGAGGCTCCCCGCTGGGCTCCCTCACCCATCCTGCTTTCAAATAGTCTGATGCTTTAAACAAAAAACTACAAAACCAACAACAACAAAACAGCCCACCACCCAGCCCCCTCTGCTTTTTTTTTTTTTTCTTCCATGCTAAAACGCAACTACTGATTAAAAGTTCTGAGACAGTTCTTTGAAGCCTTTCATTAATAGGTTTCCTTTATGAATCCAAATTAGATGGCCAATGCATTTTCCTTCAAAAAAAAAAAAAAAGAACTATTATGGAAATGGTTGTTGTTGCTGCTGCTGCTGCTAGCTTTTACATGTTTAATCTCCCACATGTGCATCTGTGCCAGATGGCAGTGCCCATAAGATGTGAGATAATCTTTGCACATCATCTTCACCATGTTGATGCTGAACCCTGGGCTTCTGCAGGCTGTGACTCTCACTTGGATGGGGTGGAAGCCATGGGCTTTGTCCCTGCTCTGTGGGATAAGGCTGACCAGGCCTGAGCTCAGCACCCATAGTTCACACTGAAAACCTCAGGTGAAGGTGAGGGGAAGGTTAGCTGTTCAAAGAGGTCTCTTGTGAGAATGAGGCTGGGCTACTGAATGTATGGGGACATCCCCCACCTGAGGAAGTGGGTCCTGTGCAAATACACCTGGGCACCCATGCTCAGGAAATTGAACAGTCATGAGGAATATCTGACACTATTCAAATGTCTTTTCTGGAAACATGAGGAAAAGAATAATGAATGACTCTACAGGCTGAGCAGGAGTTTAGCCAACAGCTTGGATTAGATTCACATGTGTCCTACTTCCCTTATGGCTGCCCAGAAACTGCTGGGTATTCCCAAGGGCCAAACTGCTCCCTGGCTCAATGAGGTGATGGCCATGGAATGTGCAAAGAGATAAGTATGTAAATATGGGAATGACATGAAAGGGGAAACATTCAATGAAGTCCTGAACATAGGTCGAAGGTTGCTCTAGGCTGGTGATGGTGGATAATGGGCAGAAGAGCTGAATATCAATGACAGAAGAAGGGTCCTGTATGATAATCTTGGGTGAGAGATTTCTGTTCCTATTTCTGTTTTAATCTGAACTTCCTTTGGGCAGAACATTCTTCTGTGGACAATGATAACCAACACTGCTGAATGCACAGTTTGTCTCACAGTCCAAAGTCTGAATTTGTGCCACAAATTTAAAGGAAAGAGAGAAAGTGGAAAAGGAGAGTGAAGCAGACCTCTCTAACGATGATAGGGAAGCAAGAGACATGGTGTCCACGGGATGGAGGGGGATGCCCAGCTTTTCTGCCATGGGCAGTACTGTTTTCACACAGTTTGCAGCAGCGCAGCAGGCAGGCCCTCCAGCAAAAGGTCTTTTCCACCTCCTTAGAAGCAATGGAATGTGACAGCCTCTTTGGACTGGTAAAATGTCATGAGCTCCAAAGAAAAGAAATTGGGATAACTGTCCCTTCCAAAAAATCCAAAACCAACCCAAACCATGTGAGGGTGGGGACAAAATCCCAAGAGCCAATGGCATAGCTTCAGTGTTAAGTGAAATATATGTGGTTCTTTTGGTAGGAGTCTCCACCATTTGTAGGTGACTCTGTGCCAGAAACTGACTCATGTCAAAACAGCATTTCAGTCAGACAAAGAAACTGTGTAATACACCACCAGGCTCTCGGCCTGATAATGCTCTCATGGAAGGAGTGTTTTACTCTGCCCTGAACTGCAGCAAAGCTTATCACCAAGAGCAGTGACGTACTGGTCATTTCGTTAATCTAAGCAAAAGGGAGTGAGGCTGGAAATGTTTATATGTGATTTCCCTCTGCTGAGGAAGGAGATAAGAATAACTATGACAACACACCTAAAACATTTGTTGAATGCTTCATTCTAAAATGAAGCATACAAAAAAAAAAAAAAAAAAAAAAAAAAAAAGGCACTGCCTGAATGGGGGAGGGAGGCTGAGGAAAAATCAGTATTGCAGCTAAAATAGTTTAAGATGCCTGAAAACTTTGGATTGCCAAGCAGCAGCAGGGCTCCTTTTGGGTGGAAGTTCAAACCTCTAGAAAACAGGGCTCTTTCAGGACCACAAGAACCTGAGGATCCTCAAAATATGAACTTGCATTTTGAGATTGCAAGCAGCTCTGGTTTCGGTGGCAGTAATTTAAAGTTCATGAAATACTGTCTCTGATCAAGCACATTTCAGGAAAATTGTATAGTTCCCATCTGAGATGCTTCTGAAATAGGCTAAGAAAAAAATTCATCAAAGCATGTGAGGTGCCTGCAAGTAAGGAGAGAAGGTTGACTGAAGTGATAGCAAAGACATCCACAGTTGTGTGACACATTCAATTTTGCAGGTGCCACCACTACACATCACTTGCAATTCCAGGAGCTGTGGTCTAGTGTTCTGCACCAGAATGAGGGTTTGCACCAGTCCAGCCAAGAAGAGCCTTTCCTCAAGCTGGGAAATGAGGCCACAAGCCATTGCTGATCCTGTTGTTGAGAGGGTGTGGAGCAGGGCTGACCCATCTACTGCCCTGCCAAATTTGTGCGAGACCCTGAATTGTTCCTGGCTTGGCTTGTGCTCCAGGGCTGCCCCACATGAATAACCCCAATCTGTGGAGGCTTGCTCATGGGCTTAGGTGAACAGCCAAGATCTGTGTTTACTTCTTTGGGACATGGCAAAAGCATCTAATTGCACCCACAATGTGTTTCAGCACAGAACTATTTAACGCTTATGTTACAGAGTCTACAGCATGATTTGCTCCTTGTGGCTCCTAAAATCTACAGTGTAGCCCTGCCAATGAAAACATGGAGACTTGGCTATGCAAGGAAACAGCTCACTCAGCAAAAATGGTGGCCTGTTGTTGTATTTGTGATGAAAAGCAGAAAGACATCCACTACCCACAGAAATGCTGTTCCATTTTGTTCATGTAAGTGGCAATTTAGAATTAAAGGCAGCTGAATTACATGGGCAACATGGGAAGAATTTGTTTTATGTGGGAGCTGCTGTACATACATAACTTTGCCATAAGACTTCTATATTGATCATGGCAACCTGCATAGGTCACCTTGCTCTAACCAGGTATGGGGATAATCTGCAGGTCTAGTAGCATACTCATTTTATCTGCAGTGCTCTGTACAAGTACTCATAAACCATCCACTGCCATAAAGCAGCTGTTCTAATGCCCTTAGCAATTGCTGTAGACTATGTCCCCAGGTTGTACTGGCATGTAAAACAGAAGAAAAGGATATAAAGACCTGAATACTATTGTCTTCACTGTCTTGTGTTGTTGGTTTTCAGTGGTTTTGTCTTTTGGGTTTTTTTTTTTTTTTTTTGCTGTTGTGGGGTTTTTTTCAGGGGGGTCTTTTG